>JAQGAK010000421.1:0-82135 GCA_034696945.1 Lipothrix lubbocki
AAGCAGTAATAAACAAGACACTATATAAGCCAACAACTATACATTCGGAGAGTCAAAGTAAGTTTCCCCTTATCCTTTGAGAGCAATTAATCACGGCAATGTCCAGCGGTTGTAACTTTACTGTCTGTTTTTATTCCCTTGGTAAAAGCGCAAGAGAGCGAAAAATCACATTTTCCTGATGTAATTGAACTGAAGCACACAATGCAATCGTATTTCTCCGTTAGTTTTCTACTTGCCTGAATATTTATAATGCAATCGTTGGCAAGCGCGTCCGCTGGTCAGCCAGTACAGAAATCTCTTCAGGGATATGGTTGCCCTTCCTTTAAAATATTTTATAACCGAACGGTTTACAACAATCTGTACCTTTGGTATCATCTCCCGAGCGAGCTCCACAAGAAAATATTGCTGATGAACCGTGTACAATAGACTACCGACCTAGATATACTCGAACATTCAGTCGATTACCTTCACATTACATTTTGCGTACTGTCCATCCCAAAAACCATATAAGCGCTTACTCAGACGTTCAATTTACATCATCTTTTTATTCAATTTGTGTCAAATCCCACAGGATAGTGCAAGGACTAGGAAAACTCATAAAAACAAGGTACCCACGATGGTGGACTGGATAGTTCCTATAGATACTTTGATTTTAATATGGATATGTCCCATAAGCTTAAATACTACAGTCAAAAGTTTGGAGGGTACTGAAAATTCAATTGCTGTAGATATGTTAATTCATGTTGAGACATCACAGAGCTAGACCCGTTCCAACATAACTAGCCTGAATATTGATAAGTTTTTAATCTGTCTATGTGGGTAGATCCAGAGAGGCAGGATGAGTTTTTCATTAACAAACTTGTCATCATGCGTTAGTACAGTGCAAATGAAGTATTGTCCGTGGAAAAATATGATGACTAGATTATATTTCCGAAAATACTATTTACTTTAGGAATTGGGGGCATTATCAAAGGGCAGTGAATATCAATCAGATAGGGCTTGGCTGCTCTTTCCAGTAAAACCTCAAAATTAATTTGCACTCCATGTGACATACATCTAGTAGGTGCGTATTCAAAAGAGAAAATCCTGTCATTCGTTTGGCTTCAGTGGCTCTGCGGTAGTTGTACCATGGTAAAGGAAGTCAAGTTGGTTGTCTCCGAATGAAAGCCATGTGTAGGAATACTAGTTGGTAGAGATCTTTCCGCTTGACTTTGGGGTGTAATAATAAGAGCATTCAATCACATGGACGAAACTGCGTGGGCTATAAGCTTCTTGTTATTATACTATATGACTTTGACGGATATAGCAACGGGGATATGAGGGTGATAGTGATGAGGCGGCCAAAGACCCGGAACATTTATGACACGCATCAAATTGAATTTTCGGTCACATAATGATGGATTTCGTGTGATTAATGGAGATGCTTTTCTTTCCTCTTATTCATTCAAATTTTCCGAGTCCTCTCCATCTCTAGTTGCCCATTAACTCCTGTTCAATTTCACATAAATCCGATATGGCTTGGAATGAAAACTTGGATTGTAGCTTCTCAGTTTTCTCTGTATGAGAGTATCTCCCCATCAAACTTGGCCCTCAATTTAGATTCGGGTCATTTCCTCATTCCACGTTTTGCTGAATTCCAACCTCACCCGACCTTTCAACACACTCTCCTCAATAGTCAACAAATATTTTTCGGTTCCGGCATTTACCATAACTCCGCGAAAATATTTAATGCCTTTTTGGTGAAATCTTCGATGATGGAAATAATATGTCATTGATTTTATGAAAGATGTAGGATTAACTTTCTTTTCAAACTAATGTGATGGGTTCTTTCTTAAGCTTTTTCACCTTTCGGAACAGTAGTATTTACCTGAATCACAGTAGATGAAGTTTCCATCAAAGTTTTTATGCAAAGTGGAGTGGGTACTTAACTGGAATTTTTCTTTCAGAAGTAGAGCCTCCTTGAGCTTTAAAAGTTTACAATACGGTATAAACCTCTAACTACAAGTCCGTGAAAACCAAGTTGTTTGATCATCTTCACGAGTTTTTGCGTAGCAGAAATAAATTCTTTTTGAGCATCCAAGGAAGCCATGACTTAATGAATTTAAACTGCGAACTTTATATTTTTACCTTTTTAGTAGATACATACATATGTATGTCCCAACATAACCTTTATGCTATAAATCTTTGATTTAATCCGTTGTCATTCAGCTAACGAAGTCAATTTCTTTAGAATGTTTTAATAGCCTCAAAAATCATGTTTGGCTCTCAAGGTATTAAAGGCACTGCGTCCTACATTTCCAGTTTTAACAAGAAATGCACATTGAACGAAATGCTTTCAATTATAACGAATTCTTTTTAAATCGTAAAATAAAATTCTATATATAACAACTGCGTTATGTGACACTTACTAAAGTTCCATTCTCTGCTATATTGTAATTTCTTTCTCTTTCATTACGCTTTTAAGTCACTAAAGTATGTGTTTAATATAACAATAAGTTTTTAAATGTACAATGCTGAAGATGTACAATTAAAATAGGAAATGAGTATTACTTAATGTACAAATTGATATATTTAAGTATAGATGAGGTGCATTTGCTCAAGCAGACACTAACTACCGTTCAAATTTTCATCTCTGGAACATTTCCTTCACTTGAGTTTCCCCGTCCAAACTTTTGTTTTTCTTATCGATTTTTTCAGTTACGCTCTTAGAAGTTAATTCCTTGGAAGAGAAAAGTAGAACCAAAGAATTTCGTCGTGGCGGCCACTAACACATGTAATTAATAAGCAAACCTTACATGTAGCATACCTATATATGTAATTAGTATAAACATGTATGTAAAATGTATTTTGCTCCCAAATCACCGTTGAACAACATAATATATACCACACGTTTCAAAGACGTCGCCCTTCTATTCAAAATATCGCAATAAATTTTTGATACCGAGGTTCGGAGGATATTAAGAGAAACTAAATATTTGAAGCAGGATATCTTAATGTTAAATAAAGTCCAAGTACTCATTAAAGAAAAAACTGAATGAAAGTAAATTGTGCTAATGGCTGTTTACAACCAAGATTTCATACTAGTATGTACCTATATATATCGTAGAATGGGTTCTTACATGAATTTCTTATCGATCAGCCTATACTCATTTGTGTTTCCTACCTACTGTAGAACAATTCAAATTTTATCCATGAACTACACGTTTAGCATTATGGCAGTGTGTAAGAGAGGAAATACAATAGCTCGGATGTTAATTGCAAGCATTTCTGCATCACTAACCTTGTTGAACAATCGGTCCTTATCAGGTTAGCTAACATTAGCACGAGCAAAAGTGAAAACAATAGCAATGGTTATAAATTGTTATGGAATATCGTGCAAAGTGCAATTTTGTTCCGAATAATGACCCAACCTTTACACAAGAAGTTGTTAATGAATTAAAATGGCCATCACACATGGAGCCCTATAACTCGTGCTTTGGGGACAGCAAAGACAAGTGTAAATAGCTGGTGAGTCCTCCTTTCTCCTGCTTCAACCGTAGAAGTGAGTAAGAGTGCTGCTCTTTATGGATGATTAAATAAAGGAAATTAATAAATTCTGAATGTTTGCCTTAACGAGTTTGGCAACTTGCTATTATGTTGTACATTCACGTAAATAAACTTGTACACAATAGTAAATAACTATATACATTTCATACATATATGCGTATCTATAAGTATATCAATTCAAAGCATGTTCATGCGCTGTAATATATCTTTGAAGCTTATTCCTCTCATTTGCTTGTCGTCGTGTATGTGTAATAAGTACATATACCTAGTACAGTAATAGTTAGTTTATGTTATGTGCTGTGCCAGGAAAATAAGCGAAAACTTTTGCTCCCCCTCATTGACGCACGCATACATAAAGTGTATATAAATGTAAACAAAGTTACACAATAGATACATGATGGTAATGATAGAGCTGGCTGGCTATGCTGTGTCGTGCTCATCTTTAACTTGTTTATTCTTTATATTTTGCTAAATGAGAAACTTTTGTTTATCCAAGGATGATTGCATCATTAACGCGACTATTGTATTTTGACTTGTGACAAACTTTCGCCGCACAATCCAGAAGCTCGTTCCGGCAGGACGACGAGGGAGATTTTTTGGTCTTGTATGCACAGCGTGTACAGATTGCAGAAATATGCATGGTATATAATAGTATCAGTGCAAATATTTTCTACTTATGTTCGATATCGAATCCTGTGTATTATGCACAGTTGTTTCCTAAATAGAGATGAGAGGGCTATGGCCAGAATATACTAGACAGATAAGATTGTGAAAGAAGTCAAGGAACATCTGCTTGCGAGAAAACAAAACTATTTGTAGAGATCTCTGGTAAAACAATCTTTTCCTTCATCTTCAACTTCAAAAATACATTAGACTTTAATGCACATATTCAGACTTTGGAATTTGATCCGACTCCCCCAATCCTCACGTGTTTCACTTTCTGCTGTGCTTTCAGCTTCAGCCTCATCCCCGCCTGCATTAGCCAGGCAGTTGGCGAATATGGACTGATAATGATATTTGGCCAAGTTGGGAATTGAGTTGCTGGTATCCTCCAAATTATTATTTGATAGGAACTGGATTGGCACGTAGGCTACTGTTTGTATCATTGCAACACCAGTGCGACTTGGTGCCAGATTGCATTTGAACTAATATGAGGTAAGTTGTGTGTGTGTGGGGACACACCGTCTCTCCATGTACCATGCCAATCGTTCTGGTGTGGGTCAATGGATTTCCCTCATTTTTCATGTGATGGGTTTGGTAATGGGAGGAAATAAGAGATGAAATCGAGTCGTTTCCTCTCATACATACTGCATGTTGCTGTAGAGCACTTCGACAACATCTTAAGACTTCCAGTCGGGTCGTCTTCCTTCAACTTTCTCCTGTACTAAACTCTGTAGTAGGTAAAAAACCGAGTTAGAAGTCAACCTGCATCTTTTTTTCTTCCCGAGTAGCTTCCAAGTAGCATGTCATACATATATGCAGCAAAACGTGCGTGGTGGCTTGATAAAAAAATATGGCTTTACTGTATACTACTGCTACTATAGAGAAATATAGTTCCTCCGATGCAGGCTCAACTTCTGCACAAAATTTCAGTGTAAATACAAAGTCTGAGAGTACACGGAACATGAGCAACATACATATTTGTTTATGGATCTTTATGTACTGAGTACAACAAATGGATAGGCACATTAACGCCTACACATCATGTTGAGTTATGTCTCTCACTGGTGAAAAATTCAGAATTGAACAACCTTGTAAGTACAATTTGGCTGATCATATCATATATTTACGTATTAGTCGCATGCAACTGCAAAACGCTTCGTTGTTTGAAACATAAAATAGTTGAGCTGCATGACGAAGAAGTTTGAGCATAGTAGCGATAAGTTTCTAAAAATTCTTCACCGACACGTCCTGGAAACTTGACTTGCCATAGTAAAAGATGCGGTTTTGATACTTTCACAGCCTACACAGCTTTTATTTGAATCCATACACACTCTTTACTTAAAGCCATTCACACTCTTTACTGTAAGCCGTACACACCAAAAGCCGAATTTTAGCATGCTTTGACTTCCATTGTAAAATATCGTCGGCTGTTGTGCCTTCTGCAAAAAATATGCTCGTACAATCGTAAATGGAGACTTGAGGAGACAGAGATGGGCTGTTGGAGAAAATGGGAGACAGCTATGGATCAACGTTTTGAACCACCACTGCATTCTAGATTTAGCTGGATGGATGATTCTGTCTATATAGATTTATACAACGATACTCTGTCCTACATACTTAATGTATAATATTCCTTCGCTCCAAGTTTTCTTCCCCTTCCACTTGAATTAGTTGGACAGATGGAATGCCGGGTAAACTGTGGAAGAATTGAAAGGAGAGACGAAAACCAGAGACGATGGATAGAATTTTCTCTTCGATGCTCTTCTCTTTCTTATTCTTCCTCCAAACCCTCTGAACTCTCTTTATACATTCTATAACACTATATACGCCTCTCTTTCACTCATATAGTCTCGTCTCAAAACAAATACCACTCCAGGCAGTGATATCATCATGGTACTTATCCCATTCCACAGCTACCATTTCTAAGAAATGCTCTACATTAAGTAAATAGACTCTGATTGGAGCTGGACACCTAATCATCTTTCCGGAGTCTTTGCTTCTGTACTTGACATTTTGTAATTATTGTAGCAAGGTGAGCAGAAGGAGACTGTCAATTTTGTTTAAAATAACTATTACCCTCTGCTCAAGTGCCCGACACTTATTCCGGTAAAGTTCACATTCTGATTTCCTCTGAAAACGCGTCGATAGCATTCGATAACGATATCGACGTTGTAGGTAGTAACTATAGGTAACTAACTATAGGTACTAACTGTACTAGATAACTACTGAAGAAGTACTGAGGCATACAATATTGATACCATGCATAAATACACTTGCAACATTTATTTAGTATAGATTTTAACTGAGAGATTTGATATAGAATCTATTTGACTCAGCTCTTATGAAAGTCTTGAGAGTTCATTATGCCTTAGATCATGAATTCAAAAGCAGCAATTTGCTTTAACTTCGGGAGAGCAACCTTATGTATAGGGAACGTAAAGTATCCTCTGAATGTAAATTCAAGGTCACACGCAAGATATCATAAACGTTGTAGGGAAGTCAGCCCCTTTTTCTGAGAAATACATACTATACGTACGTTCTTTTCCCATCGAATTACGCACCAAGACCAACAATTTCCCATCTCCAAAGCTCAACATGTTGAGCTTTTAAACCTCACAGTCACAACATCATTTGAGCTAAACCATGTTAACTGTTTAAAGAACAAAATCCTACACAATCAGGTAGCATTGTTCTGTATACATATAATGAAATACAAAACATAGAGATACTCATAGACTGAGTTAATGGGTAAGCGTAAGCGGCTGATCTTAAGCATATAAAGCATGATCTATTAAATAAATGTCCATAAGAAATACTTGAAGTGGTTCTATCGTTCCATGTAATACAAAACCTTGACAGTCTGCCTTTTCTCTCGTTTAGCCGCAATGGTTTGAAAGAATAATTTGTCAGTAGCTGCCGGTGGTCGTAACGTGTGTGTTTAGGTGCACCAGCTGTAAACTAGCGTATAATTTCTCACTGGGAAATTCCATCCAAATTGTCTTAAAACAGCATATTATTATATTACTAATACAAAATAAACAATTGCTCCAAAACTAATTAGTCATTTTGTATTGTTATGAGAGGGGTTAAAACCTGTTGAACTTGCATCAAGGAATAATTGTTGTGGGAATTATCTGTCAAATGAAGTGGGCAAGTAACTGGTGATATAAGTACAATTTGACAGATATGCCGACGTTGCAGCAGTTCAAGTAAATAAGATTTAATAATTACATCAGAGAACTTTGCTCGTTGAGGGAGTTTGCCAAAGTTTGTTGTGTACAAATAAAAACGTTAGTATCACTTCGTGGGCGTGTACATAATTATATACAGTAATTTAAATATAAAAGTGAAGTACGTTGCATAATCGATAATATTCTTGCTACCAGGCATTCACAATTCTTTTATCAGTAAAATGATGGTATCTCCCCTGGCATAAATCCAATGAGGTTGAGCTGTTTGTTGAATATTTACAAATGATGAACAAGGGTCAAATGTGTGTTTTTCTTGGATACAACAGGATATAATGTCATAGGTTTCATAACCACTTTGGAGCTGTAGCTGTCAACGTTTCCCAAAGGGATTATTCGTGAACATTGCTGTCATTCTTATGTATAGAACATACTTTCAGTAAACTTGGGGCAACAAAAATTGAACAATAAATACATCATATAGTACGGAAGTGCACGTCAGTGTCTTTTGGAGAGAAACATTTTATATAACTTCAAAGAGATTATTCATAACTGTCTCAGTTCATTTATAGCAAAAATACATAGCTGTAATTCCCTTCTTAAATAGAATTAATTACTTTTAAATAATTATAAACACATACAATCAAATCATTAAAATATTTTCTGCTGTGATTTCACACTCCTTGTAATAACCCTCGTATATTAAAATAAATACTTCTAATAACATGGCGAAAAATCTTGAAACACCATTAAGTCGTTTTGCTGTTTCCCTAACTTGGTACTTTTTTGTTTTTTGGGATACCATTCTTTTGCTACTCTTCACTCTCAAAATTTACTTACTAGAATTTTGGAAACTATTTGTTCCACCGCCACTGAAGTCTTTGAGAGGAGAACGAATCTTGGTGAGTTTGACATATATGTATTTGCATTATGCAATTTTTTGCATTCAGGTAGTTTGTGAGAACTTTATTGTAACATTGGTAAGTTGTTTACTCCGACAACTGTTTGCTGTCGTCCCACAGGGAACGTGTTTATTTCACATGTATGCACATGTAGCAATTTTGTGATCGTTGTGAGAGATTATTTTGATATTCAGGATTCAATTTACTGGTTTTTATTGTCATATTATTTTTATAAATAATATTATTATTATCATTAAAATAATCAAATAAAACGCATTTTAGTGTGTCATATGTACAGGTTATTATTAGCTCAGAGTATCATTAAATTATCTTTTGAACCCGTAGCATTTGATAGACTAAAATGTTATTGCGTTATGTTATAACATAGATCATAATCATATAAGGAAAGTGATTTAATGAACACCACTGATCTTTGTCTAACATATAACCTGGCGATAGTATTGCTATTTTCTGATATTTCTATGTAGTGATTGAAACGAAAAGTGTTAAAAGTTAATTATATAATGTAAAATTACAAACACAGGGGTTTTTTATTCCAGAGAATCGAGCTTTTATGGCCTATAATATGTGTCCTTCAGATATGGAAAAAGTTGCGGAAGTTCCATGGGAACTTTGTAGCTTATTGTTAGCTATGGTTTTAGATGTATGCTGCGTAATTTAAGATCAAGTTGTTACAAATTTTCAAATAAATATATCTTTTATGAGTGGACACAAAATTTTACAATGCTGTTATAAGGCAAAATTTTGTGTAAAGATGTCAAAGTTTTGATCAGATTAAGAAACAAAAGTAATTAGACTTTGTATTTGGCTATATAAAATAAATTAATTTTAAAGAATATAGGAGTAATATGACGAAAGTTTGCTTAGCGGAATTTTTTAATTGTCTATGATTGAATCTTGGGTCCATTGCAACGCTTATGTAAGCTTTCGGTTTAGTATGTATTATTTTGTACATGCATGGGATTCTATTCTAAAATCAGTTTGCTTCCTTTATTCAAAGATCTCATTGTTTAGGTCATCTTTTGTTCTATAAAACTTTAGATAACAGGGTCTGGAAATGGAATCGGTCGTGAGATATGCTTACAGCTTGCAAATTCTGGAGCCACTTTAATTGGTTGGGACATAGATGAAGCTGCCAACGATGAACTTTTGCAAGACTTAACTGATTTAGGAGCTAAAGCATACGTATATGTCGTGGATATTTCGGATAGGCACAAAGTGGAAGCTGCTGCTGCGAAGGTACCTTGCACGAGCTAGAACTGACATTATATAATAATTAACAACCCATTTTCTCATGACTAACCAGAAACGCTGGTAGTTGAATGGTGACATTTTATTTTATTACAACATAAAATGCATAAGTAATATTGATCCCTCGAAAGTGATTATTAACAAATTTGCTGTAATATCGTTCCTTTGATCTTTATTACCCACAGGTTAAGAAAGATGTAGGGAGTGTAACCATGGTTATCAATAATGCGGCCATCATGCCCGTTCATTCGTTTTTGGGACACAATCCCCGGGAACTAGAACGAGTGTTTGAGGTCAATGTTTTTGGACATTTTTGGATCCTGCGTGAGTTTCTACCCGATATGATGAAAAATAACAAGGGGCATATTGTCACTTTGTGCTCTGCTGCTGGACTTGTGGGTACAAGAAACATGGTACCTTACGTTGGAACTAAACATGCCGTGCACGGGTATCTTGAAGCTTTAAAAGATGAGTTTAAACATATGCCAGTAAAGCCAAATATCAACTTCACAACTGTCTATCCAACTGCAGTTAACACAGGGCTGGTGACTGGTGTTCAATGTGTCACAAAGTAAGTCACAGATATTGTATTCAACCCATGAAATGTGCAAGCTTTTGCATGAAAATATGTATACAGTTATGTATTTTCATTTTACGCTATCCGTGGCATAGTGGTTAAAACGTGACTATTGTGACTTCACAGATTTAAATCACTGGTGCCGATACTAGAACCGGAGGACGTAGCTCGCGAGTTGATTAATGGCATGCGGAGAAATTATGAATATGTTTATATTCCCAAAATGACCAAATTTGCTGGAATATACGCCAAGTAAGTTCTTGCATTAATATGAACATTTAACTTGCATTCAGTATTCACTTTTTAACATACGACTCTTCGCGTTTACAGATCCTTACCGATAGAAGTTCAAAGGGCGGCTTCTGATTTCCTGGAAATCTATGTTGAGCCTGTTCAATGATTTTTGCATCTGATTTGTACATAAGAGCTTACTTTGCAAATGCTAAATTTCAACAAGTTGCATAGAAATAAAAACAATGGATCGTAAATATTTGATAGACCACAAATGTAATTATGCTGCTGTAAATGCTATAAATTCTGCTGCTTTATGTCATTTTATAAAATGTGCATAGTTATTTCTGTTAAATCATGAAATTATTTTAATTAAATGTTATGTTATGCTCGGTGTGGAATGCGAAAAGTTTGCGGCATAAATCATATTTTAGTTTTATTTTCATCTCAAGGTTGGGTATGCCAGGATTTGGTTTGTATGAAATGGGTCATCTAGGTACTTGTAAAACCAGAGTGGATATAAAGTGAAATGGATAAAAATATGGTAGTTTCTTATTCGCAGTTTATATTATAATATAAGGATGCTACTAACATTAACCTAAAAATCTTCAAACTTACGGTTAAATGAAGAGATTACTGATATAGTAGTGTACACTAATGCAGCAGCACTGGTGAAGACGCAAAAGTACGGGCTCTGCAGTTTCATTGGTTTTATCTTTCATGAAACATTCCTAGGCACTGGGCGAATTTCTTTTAAAAAAATCATATCATGTCGTTGGGTGTGGTATTCCCTATGGCATTCTTCAATCCGTATTAATTATTTTGAAGTACGCTTTTAAAGGAGAACTCAGCAGCAAGGAGACTTCCATTAGAATTTCCAGGCCTTCATTTTCCTTGCTCTTAAATGCATATTAAATGGTGGTGTTACATAATTTGTCCTCTTGCAATAGTGGTTGTATTGGCTTGGTTAAAGTGCTACGCGACAACTCTCAGCAGGTAATATTCGGGATCTGTTTTTAGCAAGGTTCCATACAAAATAGGCATGCTGGAGTCTGCATGGATGGCAGAACTGCTGAACATGCGACAAAATCCATTTTAAAAGGAAACGGTTGAGTGGTCGCATCCATCGGTACCACACAAACAGCAGTTAATGAAGCTAATCAGCATGGATAGAATCTGCCTTAAGTACGGGATCGGTTGTGTGTGAGTCATCTCAGCTAGATAGAGCTTAGACATCCGTAGATATACATGGAGTACATATATCATGGACACACAGCATATTTCAATTCAGATCTTGACTTTCCTGACTGTACTATACTTCAGTATACTGGTCTTCCCAGCAGCACCACATTCAAGTATCTATGCATACATCGAAAGTCAAAGTTCATTTAAAATATTGTCATATAATTTAAAATTTTGATAAAATTTCGTCGCTGTATATTTATAGTTACGTGATATATTAAATGAAGTTTCAATTAAATTTGGTAATGCTAACTATGGATACAGGACAGTCTACCTGGTCGAAGACCGTTTGGCTGAACCACAAGCATAATAATGATGCATATTAGCTTAACGACAGCCGGTTCAAACGAAATTATCTTGCTCACTTTGACTCCCAAAATTATTAATACACATTATTAATATGTATGCGCGTGATTTGTAGAGCGCAACGTCATTCCATTTTATGAACAGATTGTTTGGGAATGTAATTTGTACATTATAATTCAGAAATGGTATATAATTAACGCATGCATACATACCTGCTTCTCTTGACTATTCATACTAAATACTCTACTGATCACCTTATGCTGCATATTGGAATCCTGAAAAAGATTTACTTTTGAAATTTTGAGGAATCCTTTACTGTTGGGTAAGTACAAAGACGTGAAGCTTTTCGAACACATTTATGGGACTTCCAGGAAAGACCAAAGAGTAAATTGTATCACAATCCATGTCCATGACTTGTCATGTGCGATGAATCTTATCAAACAGTTGAGAATGTAGAATAAAGCAATGAACATAGGAGCAGCTGTGTAGGCGGGAGAATGGAACAAGTGAGAAGAAGGGTTTCTTCTTTTGAAGCACGACATTTTTTGTAGAAAAAATAAAACTTTCACAGTCTGAATGAAACGTATGTATAGCATATAGTATTTTGAGGTTGTGGGATGTGTGGAAAAGTTTTGAGGATGAAAAAGAAATGCGATTTTACTTGACGTTCCTTGAACCTCAACTGTCATTTTGTTCCCAGAGACAATTTTTTGCTAAATTAGCTCAGACCCTGACATAAAATGTGGAAAAGATCTATAATATATCTTGCTCGACGTTATGTCCCAAAATAAGATGGAGGGCTAGAAGAGTAAAGGGACATGAAATCCCAACTTATGTATGTAGCACCAATATATGCTTCACTTTTCAGTTTAAATGAATTCAACTTTTTTATGTTTCTAGGGAAAACTCCCAATTTACTTTCTTTTCCGGTATACTTTCCAACTTAGTCAAGCCCATTCAGTCCTTTTGCTGATGCAAAAAATCGTTTAGCTATACGGTTGTTGTTCTCAAATTGAATTTTACTAGAACATTGAGAGCTTCTTCCCTGCATGTTCTAATAAGGAACAAAATGTCTCAAATGAGTTGTCAAGTCTGAAACCAAAAAGGTAGTTAAACATTCATCATATTCATGCTCAGGTAACAAGTTTTGTTCCAATTATTCTTTGAAAATCATATAGTTATACCAGCAAAATCCTTTAACTATAAGCTCCTTTCCATGTCTACCAGAAACGATGTGAATTGTGATATTCCCCTGAGGCAATAGAATTTCCATGAAGTTCATCTTTAATAATTGAATTTCACGGATTTTTACAGAAAATTACTGCATTAGTAACGGCCATGACAGTATTACCATAGTATGAAATGCAGTGATTATTTTAGTACAGACATTATACAGATGCAGAACAAAATACACTGACTGGGAAAATGTTATATTTATGTAATTATTATATAAGTATAGCATATTTCCAGTTAGTTGAAATACTATGCTTATATATCTAAAAGTTTTTGAAAGCTTAAAAACGGTCAATTAAATTAAAAAATGACACTCAAATGGCTGTTGTGCGAATGGCTTTTTACAGCTTTTCAAAGAAAGACCTTTCTTTTTATTCGAGGAAAGAAGCTGCTAGAAAATTAATACGTATGTATCCCCATTAATATCATCACAATTCTTCCATTCGATTCTTTCCCTGAAAACTTTGAAAAATAATGAGTCTTAATATTATTACTATTATCTTACGCTTGATAGTTCCAGGAGTTTCCCCCTTCAAGAAATAATGTGGAACTGATTGAAACTTCCGTCTGAGCCTTACAGTTCTACGAATAAACTTTGAATTAGTTTCAACGAATGCAGAACTTTTCATGCGTACGTAGTAATTTCATTAGTAGTCCGTTTGCGTAACAGTAGATAATTTTGTTTACTTCAATCCTCGAATTCCCTAAAATAAGCTTAAAAATTTCTTCTTAATATATTTCTTACTGTTTGTATAGTATTATAAATATGACGAAATAAATGATAGAATAAAAGTATATATAGGAATATCTGTAGGTACAGAGAAATGGAAACAGATGGAGATCGCAATGAATAATCATGCTTAGATAAAACAATGCATATTAGAAATAAAAAACTACAGCGAGCAAGCGAGCACAACTACATCGATAGCTTCTTTTTTATTGTATGTAAATTTTTCTGGTTTCAGAAGCTCATGTCCCGTTTGCTATAAAGTTTTAGGAAGCTTAGACAAATAAAAAGAGACAATAATAATAACAAAAGGAAACATAAACATGCTTTAGAGCATTACCAAAAGTTTCCCGAAAAAATTATTACTGCATTTGCAAACAACATAAACTTATAGAGTTGACTGGTTTGCTTATGCTGATAAGAATCAATCACGTCTTCCCTATTCTGGCGTCATTTTTCCAGACTGTGAAACCTAAGTACAGTATGCACCATGTGTATAAATAGTTGTAGGCATTAGATAATGCATAAGAGTATACATACATCATCGTTTCTTGTTATTGCGGAGGAAATTGTAAAGAACATTACAACAATGTCATTGGAGTTTATTATATGTTCACAGTAAGATGTCATGGAGCAATCTTAAATTCCGAGCTCATGTCACAAAGATTTTTCTATACATGACACATCTATTCGTAACTGGAAATTCACTGCTTCCGTCTCCTTACCAATGATGATATTAGGTTTCTCAGGTTACACAGACGTCCCCTTAAGTGGAAAAGAAAGCCATCAAGTATACACTTGTGTACAACAGAAATAGCACAGTCAGACAGAAATATGTCCCGACCTGTCACGTTTTTCCCTACTACGAATTGCAACGAGTATGTAACGCAATTTAATTCATTCTCTCCTGTCCAACAGTCAGAGAAAATTGTTGGGGCTGACTCCTAAAAAGGAAATTGCTGCATTTAAATTTACATATAGTACGCAATTTCATTTCTATATATTTAAAATCGTTCAAGTAAAGCTCCTCTAGTGGTTTTTCTCAAAAGACACGAACCTTACGTTATATAAGTACACCCTCGGAAGGATCTGAGAAACTAAAAATATTTAAATTACTATTTCTCTCGTTTCAACTCTCAGAGTAATCTCTTTCAACTCGAAATACTTTAAACATGATTAATTTTCCCCATCTGTCAAGAAGACCCTAACAATCCTTCACATATTAGCTACCCTCGTGGAATCACAAAGTATAACTTTAATACGCCATAAATTAAAAATTTCTCTAAACTCCCACCACTTACATAAGTTTAAGTTAGAGACAAAGGTAAACTTACCAACTAATTAGAGCATGTTCTCGGAATGACAACTATCATTCCCCTCTTTATTTCTCTTTCCCAGCAGCAACGTCGGCATATTCGAAAGGCTTTTATTACTGAGTCATATAGGATGGAAGCGTGTATGATTATGTAGTTCCATAATTTCAAGTAATATGCAAACTACCTATTTCTCCAACTCATCCAGCAGATGTACTTCCCAGGGAGGTTAATTCATCCCTGGAACTTAATTATTACTCACGCTCCGTGATTTCTTGGCATATTTTCTGAAAAGAGAACTTTTTCTCTTTAGGAGTCACTACTACTTCTATTAAAAATCACGCTGGAAATAATTTCATCCCAAACGAATTCTATCTCCTTTCATCTTCCTCTTTTAAATGGAATGACTAGTGAAAAAACTTTTAAGGTCACTGGTGCTATAAAGTCATATGGATACAACTGCATGTTGTTAATACATTGAAATTGAAGATACCTTTGCATTGCAAAGTATGTACCGATGGTGTTGACGACATAAAATCTGCACTTTCTTTATATATGTATGTCATATGTATGTATGTAAGGAATTGAAGCTGCGACGAAAAAGTGAGATAACCTTGGATCAGTGTACGAGCGCTTTCGGTAAGCTAGATGGATTTCACTCTTCGGGGGAACTACCACAAAGGTTATCATTCCATCGCTGGTATATTTTCCTCTTTTTAAGCGACAAACCTTTTATTCGACGGAATAAAAATTTTCTTTCAATATCAAATATAAACCGAAAATCCATTGCAATATTTTTGTCACGCTCACTGCGTTATATAACACTACCATAAACTATTGCTGTGTGACATACATATCCTTACGTCTTTAATTCTGTACATGTTTATGTACACGGAAGGTACTAAAGTGTCAGAATGAAATCCTCAATTCTTATTATACACTTTTATCCTTCTATATATCTTATCCGCAACGATATACGAGCTGTTGCACCAAATTCGGCACGGTGAGGCATACCAGTGATGGCCAGGGAGGGGATATTTTAGGTTTTTGGCCCCAACATTTAGAATGTGCATCTGGAGAACGATGAAAGATCAATACGATATCTACCGTTGCCAAAGTTATTGTTAGTATACAAATACTTCGGTTACACTCTATTTTACGGTTGATGGCTTCTAGTCGTTACAATATTAAGTTCAAGGTTGTCATCGCATTTAATAAACATTTCCGTGTATGATTATTGGTATTTTTGTATTGAATTAAATTTGTTTTGGGTGGATACCGTGGTGATCTACGCAAAGAATACTAATAACACTACATTGTAGAAAGTTTAAAATTTTGTATCGGCAGTTCTCCAACACTGCTTACTATACATGTATGAACATGGTCATTGTATCTGTAGTTCCGCAGAGATACATAGCTACTAAGAGTTAAACCTTTTAAGGAGCTTCGCGTTTCAAGGTTTACAGCTTCAAATGCAAGCAGAGACGATCCTCATACATTCATGTATAGAGTGCAAGTAGTTAGAGCAAGGCCCAAACGGAAAAGGTAGTTGTCGGTGGAATCCTGTATTGTGCCAAAGGATTGAATTTGAGTCTGGTCCAGACACACCACGGATTCAAATACCTCACTTCCTTATTCTTTACAATCTGATAAGTCCTGAGATCGACTATATACTTGATATAGTGAAAGATAGGGTGCATAAAATCACGTAAGAGGATGTTGTAAAACATTGTGAGAAATATTGATCAGTGAGAATGCACAAACCCTTTACAACTTCTATTCCTTACCGCCACGTGAACACCACATCAAGTCATGGTGGAAAATATATCTTATAGATACATACAAACACTGCCCATGTATATGTTACCTGGATATGATGTAAAAAAGATTACACGTTTGCACATTCCATTTTATTTCTTTAATTTATATGTGTAGTGTGGTTGCAATTTCTACCGTTGTAATAGAGATTAAGAAATATAGACGGACCCCCTGAAATGAGCACGTAATAATATTTACAAAATAACTAAGTTCTGCCAACACTACACATTAAACCATGCTTTATGATTAAAAGGTTAGCGAATTTGTGGGATTAAATTTTTTCGGGATTTCGAGGACAAGATTTGAAAGAAATATATAGAGAAAGCAGAGATACCTCCTAATTAAGTCTTGACAAATTTCCATTCTCTACGGCCAGCAAAACCATTTAAACGGAACTTTCTTTTAACTTCAGTATGTGTGCAACATTAATGGGATTACCAAAGTCACAGAGAGATTATAGTTAAAGAACTGTGCAACATAACTGAACGTACTTCTTAAATCCAATGAAGGTTATAAAACTGAAAGGCGATTTTCCAACTTCAAAAACTGGATCAAAACCTCCATAATATTTCTTTTGAAGCAAAAAAACTTTCGAAGTTCAACCACATTTTGACACCTAACCATGACCTACATTTATTGACGCTAAAAGAAAAATTAGCTTCAGACCGAGAAATTCGATTATGTCTTCATCCCATGTAAGAAACTTTAAGAAAGCTGGGCCCTACGCTTACTGAAAAAATCATTTTCAGCATCTATGTAATAGAAAGGAAGGGAGAGTGCTAATATGTGGTGGACTGCACGAATCGGACGTGCTATAAATGATTATCCAAAGGCAAGAAGCATGTTGGTCGCGTAGAGTTTGAGTGTGTGTACAGAGAAAAATCGAATCATTGCCAATTTTCTGCTTGTGGTAACCTATTAATCCTGAGGATTCGTACTTTTTTCTAGCGAAAATATATCTTCTCCAGAGTAACTAATGGAGGACACACAAACATATATATTGCTAGAAGAGCAAACGTGCACATGAGCTCCCTGACGGAAATGGCATTTACCCATTTACCCCAAGTGGTCGATCGTTTTAGTAGCAACTGCGAACACTAGATTTTCAACTGGAAATACAAACCAACATTATATGTACACAGTAAAAGCAGAATTAAATTTACGCAATCTGTGTGTGAGCTTGAAAAATGTGCGTGCAAAATATTTGCGGGACCGTTTGTGGATATATACATTATACAATGATTTACTGATATGTATTTACATGCGCTGTTATAGTTACTCTAATATGTACACTATGGTTTAGTCCGAAAAATGTTCCAACTTGCTCCATACTACCTGAACAATAAAAGTAAGTCAACAAGTAGATACTCTAAAATGTTACACATGCTGAATAAACATTCATAAATTTAAATTGGATTTACTCCAAAATATTTGTAAAAATCTATGTAAGATTATATTTTAATACCTCCACATTCACCCAAAAATTGCCTTCCCATTGTATGTAGCAGTCGTCCCGAAGTACTTTGATGTTTTAAAAGAATCTTCAGCTTTGCAAAATGGGTCAGAAAAACAACAAAAGTTATTCGAGTACTAGAACTATGCAAACAATAACGAGTCAAAGAAAATATCTACAGTTGGAGAAAGAATGAAGTCAACAGAACACAATAAGAATGGCAATATTCAAAAGGTACAAAACTCCTTCGACCAAACGAAAGATGAATAGAGACTCAAAATATGAAAAGTGAGAAGAAAAGCACGCAAAGCTATTTCCAGAAAACAACGACGGTAAAAGAAGGATACAAGAAAGTTCTTTAGATTAAATAGAGCATTGATAATTCACCCAGCGATATATTACATTTGGAGGCGTAAAATATGACAACATATACAGTGATATATATTTTTATATGGATGTATCAACATAGTATGTATAAAACTAACATGCAAACTTGAATTGAACTTGAAGACAGACACGGAGAGCCTCCTCGGCCCTTCTCCTCCGTGTGTTACTCCCTCTCCTTTCCTCCGTTTTGAGTAACAAGTAAAGTAAAAAATATTATAAGTAAAAGGGAGGACATCAAGTTCATATTGTATGTGCTCACTCTATGAATTTGTTAACTGTCACACAGGAGAGTATAGATGCATGGTACTTTAACTTGCTTATGTGCAAGCTATCTACATTATTTATAGTTCACACACTTTCACATCTAACATTCGCTGGCATGTCACCATAGCTTTTTTAAATTTCAGGTGTCTGTTTTTATATTTTGCTGAATATGTTATATTATATAAACACAATACTTAAAACAAAATGATAGTGGAACCTTGCAGTTTCCGCTGTTGTAATTTCATCGAATAACCTACACACCATAACGCGACTTGAAGATTGTCCTTTGAAGTACATACGAGATAGAGACAGTACAGATGATACAACAGCCTGAGAACGCTACCGAGGTAAATTAAATTTCTAGACTTGCATCGTTTGCTCAGGCGATACAATACATCTACATCTATAAAGATAACATTAGAAACAAAAATACATACAACACAAGTAGACATTGTATAACTTGTCGAATTTCAACAATGTAGTGCAACTTCTCAACAATGCAGAGTACACACATATGTACAGCATAAGGTAGTACATCTTCATACCTACAGTATCCTGTATATGTACTTCATGCAATGCAGCTTTGGGATTTCATTTCTGGGTATGCTCTACACCATGCTGAAAACTTGGAGAATATTTATAAAATTATGTAATGCCATTACTTATTCTCCCCTTTCTTGCGAGCTACTTCTCACTCCCGCATCAATGTGATTCAATTACTTGGTAGTACTCTTGCCGTGTAATAGGATACGAGCCAGTCGGGCCCGCAATGAAATTTTTGTAAACTTGCTTGTTGTTGTTCTTCTTCTACTTCATCAATTTATTCCCCTGGCTTTTAAGTACCCCACCAGCTTATATTGTCTGGAAAAAAGTCTACCCTCATTTTTTGGCTTCATTCGCAGCGCGTAAATGACCCCAACTGAGGAAGCTCATCTAACTTTTTCTATTTCAGCCAACTTTACTATATTTACTGCACAAACAATACAAATACAAGTGTAATGATACAAGCACAAGTATAATAAAGCTTACATCACTATAACAACAAATGTCTTATATAATTGGCCAAGATTTTTAGTGTACAAAGGAAAGATCCCATAATAAATATATACGTATCTACATTTTGTACATAGAATAAGAAGATTCTTGGAGAAAGTACTGAAAGTATGTAGTAAGTAGTACAACTATGTGTAAACAACATTTCAACCTAAGTGCAAAGGACAGAACTAGCAAACATCTACTTTTTGAAGTCAAAAACTTACTATTTGATGTTTGCAGTCAATTCGGACCCCCGAAATTTGTAAGAATATTTGAAGTATATATGATTTGATATCAGACATCCAAGCCTACTTCATGCACACACTACTTTTTACATTTAAGAAAACTGTTTCAAAAGAAAAACCAGAAATTGTTTCACTGTTTACTATATGGTTTACAACCCTATGCATTTGCGTTGGATCACTTTGTCCGTATTCCGGTTGTGATAAAATATCCCGATGGATAAATATTATACTTATATAAAATCCTCCTCTTACAAGTACTATTAGCAGGACAAAAGGAAGTACCGTCAAAGGAGTCTTGATGCACGACAAGCTCAGTCTTGTGAGACGTGTTTCAAGGAATAATTGCCAGTCATCAACTCTGACGACGCTCATTTACTCGAATTTCTACATTGCATGAACTGCAATCCAAGTTGAAAAATCATTGCAGTACGAAGTATCATTCCGTTTTAAAAGTGTTAATTATAAAGGAGCTTTTACATGTTCTGAATGTTCGGAGAGCCGTTACTGTTATTTCTCTTTCTTTAGTGCGAGCTTCCTTCGACCACTCTTGATTTTAGAGTGTAAAATGAGTCCTCCAGGGCAGTTTTATGTTCTTAACTTTCCTATTGGTGCCACAAGTTAAGAATAGCTAAGAGTTCTGTCAAATACAGTGTCTTCCCCGCAAAAATAACAACACAGCTAGGATCAATTTTGCTGAAATAATATTCGAACTATAGTAACCTAAATAGTCAAACTAAAATATACATGTTCAATACCTACAAGCCAAATCTGGTTTTGACGAGATCAACATTAAAGACTTTGTAGTATTATGTGTAAGTATACAGTATGTAGTATAAAGTTTAACTAAAACAAAACACATATAGGAAAGGAGAAAGCAAATCTACACTAAATTTGCTTTGTGAATCCGGAAAGTGCCGTTCTGGGTAGCAAATATTGTGCAAAGATTGTTTTCCTTGTATAAATACACTACTGCCCCAATCCCGTCCAACCAACTTAAATTGTAATATGGTACGAGAGCTTACAGCTTGGACACACATGGCTATATGAACGGAGTAGAAATTACTTGTAGGAATATAACCATCACCGGTTCGGCTCTTCTTTCTCCCCTGGTGATGAAGCGAGAGCAAGCTTTTTGCTTCAGCATTCACATACTCTTTAAAGTCTACCTGCTGCAGATTCTACAATGTAAAAAATATACAAGAATAGCACGATGAGCGGGGAAATGCTGTGGGAAAGAGCTTTTGGGGAAAGTTTTAGAAACGGTACGACGACTTGCGTATTAGGAAAGCAAGGAATAAACTCCCCGCTCCGCTCACACTGTTCTCTTCTTCCCCAACTGAAAGGATATAGAAAGGGAGCCGTCCGCTAAACCTCAGTTTACTTGCCAGCAAGTGTTACCTCAACATCAGACCAGGAACAATTCAATCGACGACGAGGAGTCACGGGATAAAAACACTTTCTCTCAATTCTGTCATTCAACATCATTTCACGTGTCCTTTCGACAAAAATCATTGAGATTGAAGAGCTGTGAATTCCATTTAATGTCTTTGGTGTCACAATTGTGTGCAGTGGAAAATTCATACTACAGCCCTTCAAACTGTATAACCTTTTCTCTCTATCCCTGCGTCTCACCTCCTCTACTAGTTCTCGGAATACTTAAAAATTCCATTAGGATGGAGTGTTAATACAGGCTCCTGCAAAGCTTGTTGCCAGTCCCTTTGGACACTTCACTTTAAATTTTGGTAAGAATTAAATTAATTTAACGTGGGTTAAATATTATTAAAATTTTCAAGGCAATAATATTTGCGTGTGTTTCGAATTTCACTTTACCCCAAAGTTATTAAACGTCAACTCAACCCAGAATTTAATGTCAAACTACTATTTATTCTACGTTTTAGATTTGAGTTTCAAATGGCTTATTTAATTTTGTTCAGATTGTATCGACTAAATTGGAGCAAAAGCAATTGTGGATTCAAGCATTTCTAATTTTCTTAATAACATGAATTCCATTTTTCTTCAAAAATAAATTCTTTAGTGATCGAAATAAATTGGTTAGAAAGATTTTCTAATTTTTAAATTTCCAAGTCTCCATAGATTAGGGTCTAGACACTGATGGGAGTTTACTATAGAGTTAAATCAATACAAAGAGTAAATTAAGAGAAAGAAGAGATCGAACTATCAGAGTCATTCAGTGTTCCCCGGCCGATGAAAATGAAAAGAGAAGTGTGTTGAGCTGCCAGAAGCACAAGGGTAAAGAGAACAGCTATCTCGGTCCTTTTTATGTTGGCGCTATATAACCTCTGTCTGCATTATTAAAATATATAGTTGGATATACAAAACTTGTATGAAGGAAATTCCAATACAATTTGGAAAATCCTTTTGATACACACACTAGGATTTATTGTGTGTCACTCTATTTCATTTAATATATTAATACTCGTTCAATCCTATCCGAATGTAAAGGGTTCTTGTCTACAGACGTGAGTGGAATTAGCCCTCCCAGTTGCCTCCATTTGTACACAGCAGTACCAGTGACTTTCTTTATGTATTCCATATACATACAACTGCTGCTAATAATTGAATCAAATATAGTCAAAGTAGGGTTCTTGTGGTGTGTTGGAGGAGAGAGGAATGGGGGGAGTGAGCTTATGGAATGCGAGAGAGCTGTGGTTGTGAAAGAGAGTGCGGAAAGAGTGGAGGAAGGAAGATAAGACAAGATGAAACATGTTCTTGATTGGTATTTAATTAGAAAAGCGGATCAATTACAAATGTGTCGTAATGAGTTAATGAGTCGTAGTCATTGAACCTTCTCCCACCAAAGATAAATTGCTTTAATAAAACTCACCCTTGAGTTGAGGTAGCTGTGAGCGTTCGAGTAATATAGTAACTCGTTTACGCGAGTACGCTGTCCTTATGAAACTGTCCTCGTTACTTAGAACAAGAAGATTATGTATACCTATATGTATGTTTCAAGCCATATCATGTCTCCATTGATTTACATTTTAAAATTAAATCATAAATCTCTCCCTTCTTTCAAGGTCTTGTCGTCTCTCACAAATTTGCTCCTCGGGTAGTCCTTCAAAAGGGAACTGAATAAATTCACTGGAATTGCAATAAGTTAGGCATATACATATGTATGCTGAAGTATTGCTCATTACAAACGTGCATATTAACGTATCTATTGAAAATACATACGTATTGCACATAAGTGCATATCTTCCCTAACGAGTATTTCTCTTTTGCGACACGAGTTTCAATAAGTTCCATTTTCAGTTTTACTTATTGCTACACCATTCAATTATACATTCGTATCTACTCATTGCGTCCCAGGTTCTTTTTGTATAAAAACAGCCAATATAGACCAAACCGAATGTCGAATTTTCTGTGTAAAAGAAAATACATACGTAAATTCACATGAACGAATACTTATGAGACAGTTGGTGACAGGATTTCCAGAAGTATGTACTAAAATAGTGCATAGTATGCTGTACTAAAAGCATGCATGTAGCTTAAATAAGTAAGGGATAGAATGCATAAAAGAGGTTACCACACGCAGGGTTGTAATCTCCACTCTATTCTGAAATTTGTATTGAAGCCATAAGAGTCCAAGCCTATTCATCTTCGCCGGAGACAAAGATTCTCATCAAAATCTCTAATTAATAGGCGGCCTTCTTTCTCTCTCTAGCTCTCTCTCTCTCTCTCAAAATAGCAAAGTCCTGCTGCAACATGAAAAGACCATCATGTTTCCCATGGTTTATTACCGTCCATCCATAAAGACGCAATGAAATCCTTTGCAAGGAATTAATTTATAATTAGTTCAACTATTAATGAGTAAAGTGAGAGTAAACTATGCCGATGTTTCAAACCCTAATCATTTTATTACAATATGCTGTTCTTTCACAGGGTTTCTGAAGACGTAAAATTTCTCTGAATACACGGATATTACTTTACTGAAGACATTCAATTCCATTCGCATTGGAAAATTTGGAAATTACAACGCAATAGAGGATGAAGATGGTGCATTATTGGCGGAAATTAAAAGACAGGCTTTGAATTCATTGGAACTATTGTGCGTCCTTGTGTAAACATTAAACAACATTGCAATATCACAAACTGCATATACCCTTGCTCTATTGTTCTTTACTGTTCGAATCTTATAGAAACTTCAAAGCAACATACGTGTTCCAGTGTAAGGTAAAAACCCATTAAGAAAATCACCGCAATGGAGAACAATTTCAACTAAACGTTTATTCAAGAACAGTTTGAAATTCTATACCTTTGGGTTGTCTCAGTATTATAAGTTATATTAAAAGAAATACATTTCTAGCTGACACATACTGTATATCCACTTCTATAGTGAAAGTGAATGACCGAAACAACTAAAACAGAACAATAGCTGTACTACTATAGCGGAAGAGATTTTGAGGTCATTGTTGGACAATATACAGCTGTCGTGAGTATTTAACTCTGCGGCGAAATCACGGAAGTTATTCCAAGAAAGAAAATGGAAAAAATGGGTGAAACAGTGTTACTCCTTTGGATTGCCTGCCTTCCAGGTAACTATTTTTTACCTTTTGCTTTTCTCATTTCCTCTACTTCTATTCTTGTCACGCTCTACATGGATACATACTTCCTATCTATCAATCGAATGTGCATTTCGTAACCAACCTTGCTATTCCCGTGACACTGTCATAATAACACCGGCAGATTCAATTTGCGTGACACAAGCATATAAAACATGGAATAACACATTGTGTAATGCCGTTACTAATATTTCTACACCGTTGTCAGTTATTGTGAAAGCCATTTAAACGATCGAAAACACTCTCGTCTTAATGCTGATTCAGTTCCAAGGTTAAATTACACAAATGAAGTTGTGTTGAAAGGTTGTCCAAAACCAAGGTGGTTCGATCAGTATATCATTGTATTTCCAAGCCTTAATAATGAAATGGTTGAGTTCATTGGATTTACCAAGTTCAAGGTTGAAACGAAAACCGGAGCTGACAGTTTTGTCTGTTGATTTACCTAACAGAATACAAATTTGGCACATAAAATACACGTATATTCTGGTGTACAAGCATTGTTGCGTATGCATGTATAAACTTATATCGTATAATAATTATTGTATATAAATAACCTTGCATATTATAAATATATATGTACCAGAAAGTAATGAATTAGAGAGTTTATACACTTCGGAATGTAAAATAACATAAAGCAGAGTAACGAGGTGTACGAAAGGAAGACCAAGCTATAAATTACAAATTCCCCAAGGAGTACAAAGCACTTTCGTGCCTATCTCATATATACTGCATACTCCATAAAACAACGGTAAGCATGCCCGGGCAACTGACTCTTACTCCATGAAAGTCAATGAATGAGTGTTTAGCTGTCTTTGCGATATCGCACTCTACTAATAGCTGTAGTTATTACAATATCTATACTTCTTAACTATAAAAATTATACAAACGTATATGTTAATTCATCATGATAGAAAAATTGACTGTACGTTTACAGACATCATTAGTATTATTTACTAACACACCTTAAATTAAAAATCCTAAACCCGTGTAGCTAGAGTTGATATTGTGATTGTCAGGTAGATGTCACATATGAATTAAGTAGGTATACACATTTAATAACATGGAAATTCAGAGAACAATTTGAACACAAACGTAGTTTTTCGTAGGTTGCATTCATGAAACACTGCAAAATTTAAAAGGCTATGATGAATTCTGCTAATGATTTCGAAAGCAAAATAGCGTCAGTGCATTGGGGGATAAATGTGATGTTATAACTCGCCTAGCTTTCACGGTGTTCACATAGCCTACGACATAAATCCGTGCTTTATAGGCTATAGAATGTTAAACAATAGCAAAAGCGTGTTGCACTAACGGATGGACTGCGGTATTAACATCCGTTGTGCAATTCTAGGAAGCAGGAGTCAAATCGCTTTGCATTTGCAAAATACCAGGAATCTCCAGCTAGGATACTACAGCAAATTCATACCATTTTAATTATTAAAAGCGCTGTAGTTTTAGAACTGGAAAGTTTGCACAAATGGAATTTAGCTACTCTAAATGTTAAAATCCAGTAAGGTAAATTGACCGAAGAAAGTCCCTTGACAAACATTCACAATCTATTTTGGAATACTTATTACACAGGAAGGACTGCGTTATTGTTATAAATTCTCCATCTATTCTTCATATTACATTCCGCATATGGTTCATGCAGTTATGTTAAGACATTATGAAAGCATTAAAGTCGAGAGTTGTAATTACCTTATAGGACATAGATACATATATTGCAAATGGTAAACTGCTCTATTCAAAGTAGTGCTTATATATAAGTCAATTCATATTTACATAATAAACTCTCCAAAAGTTTCACTTGAGTAGTTGGCTCGAAGGCTGATACTGTGAGCTTCTGTAAACTTTTTGCAGGAGCAAGGGACTTGTCCAAAATTTCTAGGGAAATAATTTTCGCTGAGACGGAGTATGTATATACATAAGAGAGGATGTATGTGCTAAAATTTCTTGGTCCCTGCACAATGCCTCTGCTGTTGATATACTACAATGCCCAGGAAATTCGTGTTGGCGTAAATACATTTCACTTTGGTACTGACCTTGTTGCCTATCACCGCCTTCCTAAACAAACTGAAGTCGGCGTGAATAATGGAGCTGGTGTACGCTGGTATATTCAATTCTCCATGCACACTAAGTTTGGAGTTTACTCACAATCAGGCTACATATCTTGATTACATACAAAGTCATCTACTGGTTTTATAAAACTTGACCTTGAATAACTACTACTTTACCCTGATTAGTGATAATTCAAAGCTTTGATATAAACATGCGAAATTTAAAATTGCAAACGTTTAAAAAAATGGCAAACTATAAAAAAGAGAACTAAAAAGTTTGTCATATGCTGCAAGGATTTTAAATAATTTAATTTACAAGTGTTTGAATTTTGCGCCAATGCGCTAAATACATAAAAGACAATGTAAAATTTACAATTTCTAGATCCTGCATGCTCAACCTAAAGTGTTAATCGATTTTGTAGCTTTGAGATTAGCGCTCCTAATGTAATATGTCAAGCTAAATTAATATTCTTTCCTTGTTTTCGTCAAGCATACCTGAAGGTCATAAACATAAACGTGCTTGGTAAGAAATTTGGAGCTAAACATAGTTCTAGATAATTGATTGGCAGATGCTTTGACAGTCTGTTGGCACGACAAAGTAATAGTAGTAGGAAATTCAGGCAATTAGTCCTTTTATCTCCTTACTAACCACTGGAGACGCTAAATGTACATGGCGACTATTAACAACCCTCACATCCTTACTCCCTTTCTACACGTTATCCCCATTGCTATGTTAGGTAGTTATATGTAAGTACATGTGGAGCTCCACTCCATTGCATGTCTGCATGCTCGATCAAATGCAAATAATCGTAATTCCCTCATGAATTCTTGACTTAATAAAGTAAAAGTGGAACACAGCCTGGATTAACGTCTCAAATTGAATCCAAGGACGATGAAGCACTCAGCGTAGAAAGCAAATTAGTAGATAAGAATCTGCCTTGAGTATGCGGAGTCCTAATTTTACCTTTCATTACATTATTTCGTGGGTTCGATTTTACCTCTCATTACATATTTTTGCTGATTTATCTCTGAGTACATTATTTTTAGGCCCTAAGGTGACCTTTGACACATATTTGAAAAGTTCAGTTTTACCTTTAATTACATATGTGTTGGAGGCACTATTTAAATACACGAATCATTTCAGCTTAACTGTAACTAATGAAAATGTATCAAATGCAAAATGACAGAAAGACCCACAAGCTCAAAACATTAGGAATGGTTATGGTTGAGTCTGTAGATGAAAGTTAGATGACAGTTGAGCTCAAAACTGCAACCAAATTTTGTGGAGATTGTCTTTAAAGGTATCAAAGGATTGAATCGACGTTTTCTAACTTATGTCTCTGGTATTATGTTCTTATTCAAAAGCTCGAGGGCCACACTTTCCTCCAATGTAAATTTCTATGGGAGATCAACACAGAGTTATGCAAAAAGAAGAGTAAAGTTCCACTGAATCTAGATCCGTTGTCACTTTAAAGGGTAGTGCATTGTATAGCAGTCAGTATTTTGTTAAAAGTTGCACATTGGGGGCATAACGCAAAGTAACAACGTAGGTTCTATTGTGTAATAAAGTATATGCTGCAGAACTTTTCCAGCATGAATTGTTATAGATTTTATTTTATCATACAATAAAGTATTTATAGGTCGCTTGTACAACTAGTGTAGTGCCTCCGGAATCTCATATTTACGTATACTTATAATAAAACATATAAGCATACCTTGCGCATTTACATCTACGCTCAAGATAAAAGGTCAATTGAAAGGCTAAAGTTGGCCTTACGAATTGATTATGTGAGCTCTGTTGCATAAAAGAAACTGCCATAGAGTCTTCCCTCATCTTTGTTCATGTAATTTCTTTTGCTTTGACTTATCAACTATAGAGCCTCAACTAAAGGAGATCAAATGACTAAATTTTTGTCATTCAAAGGATCTTCTTTAGCCTTTGAAACAAAAACTTGGGCGATGAAATTCTGTCAACTACAAGCATTAGCTCAAGTAAAGACAATAAATTTCCCTTCAAACATACAGCTTCAATAGGATTCATATAAATTGTAGATTTTACGCTGAAGTAATTATATACAACGATATGTATATAGGTTTACGTGTATATCTACATGCATTTACAGTAGCTTTCCTCGGGATATAAAGGGAATTTTATTTAAGGACAGTGGACCATATATAAAAAGCATTTTTATACAATGAATTATGTAAAGTGAATTTCATCAATATACAAGAATCTCATCTTTGTATGCCGCATTTCAGAACCAAATTATCTCTGTCATCTGCTATAGAGACATCTCCTGCTGCATCAAGAGATTTAAGAGTTTTTGAAGCTTACATAGCTAAGACTCTTCAGGATGCATATAAACTTGTTTTTATAACCTGAGTACACATATACATACGAAAGGTTTCACGTCCTCCTCATAAATATTTTAAAAAGTTTTAGGACCATGGAGCGGACTGAACAAGGGAAAAGAGATGTAAAATGAACAATTTATATCCGGAATCCCAAAAGTAGTAAAAAAACTTGTGCGCTACCTACTTATATTAGTTGTTGCATGATTTTTCAGCGTGAGTTTTTTAAACCTTTGGTACGTATAGATACCGTTTGGTATGGAGCAACGATGCTCACAATTTTCACTTTCTTACTACAACTACGCTGCACGTACATTCCAACAGTATAAGAAAGCCTATCTGTTTTCATTTCACATTATTACAACTACCTATATGCGACATAGGTAAGTCTGAAAAGTTTGCCACTTAAATGTTTTAACTGCTTGAGTATTGTCATTTGGAGCAAATGCATATATACACATACCTAACTACGCTTGTTCCTAAAGCAAGCTTTTGTTTCTTGTTTTTGTCTGAAATTACAGTTGTTATAACTGTAATAATATGAGTATGGATATATATTTACGCATACGCTTATGCTATTTTGCTACGCGCAAAAAAATTACAGCTTTTCGGTCCTCGTGTATGCAAATATAGTACGTCAAACATGCAAGAGAAACACTATACTTGAACACAGTGCTGATTTCAAAATTCATGTAATTCCCTTGCGGTGAACGTAGGCTTGTCAAGTATTTTATTTTTTGCAGACAGCGAGTAATACAGATAATTTAGCTCCATAGAGTAATATAATGGAAACGCAGAGGACTCCTGCTTCACTTCATAAAGAAGGACAAATACTACTGGGAGGAAGGGCTAGTTTGCATTCAAGGGAATATGTGCTCTCGAGTCAACCGTAGTGTGACGGGATTGAGGTGCGAGAACGACTGGAATAACTGCAAACACGCGCTACCATAAAATCTATGTGAACATTTTGTTTTATATAAAACTTAAAACGTTCAACCTTCCCCATACTACTCACTTTGATATTTCATACACATACACGCACTCACCTTAAATGCTTCAGTTTTCCCGGACGGATTTCCGTCATGAATTGACTTTTTTCCCTCCTTTGTTACCCACTTCCATACGTCCATTAGATTAAGTCATATGAAGCCACGTGATGGAAAATCCAATCGAGCTTCCCGCTTTTTTTTTTTACTTGAGAACCTTCCGTCATGCATTTAAATCAGCCTTTTGACATCTTACATGCTCTAAATAAAAGAACATGTATACTATACTAAATATCTAACACAAGTAACCTTTTTACTTTTTTTTACCTTGGCTGATTGTGTTTTTATTTTTTTCGATAAAAGCTAGTCACTCCTGTCGAATTTTAATGCCTTTGATCTGAATCTACCACCATCGTATTTGAAGAAGGGGAAATTAAAAAGATGAAAAATGGAGCAAGCGGATTTTTTCTGCAGCTGGCATTTCAAACACACAAAGTACAAACGTTCCTACGTTTATCCCTAAGAATAACGAGTGTTTTCCACCCAGCAGCATCATGCTTTTAACACAAACAACACGCGTTGTCAACCTACAACCATACACACAGAAAGCGCTTTCAACCTCCAAACATATAAATTCAACGTTTTAGTTCAAAGCAGGAAAGAGAAAGCAGCACAAAGTGAAAAAGAAAAGCTTGTCAGTAGCATTTCTGCTAAACACAGCAATGCCAATAATTTACGTTGTGGAAATAATGTTCTTGGGAAAAAGATGTATATTGCAAATAAGCCATTAAGGCCCGGCTAGTTTCTGACGTCTAGATCTATAGAACATTAATAAAATTTGTTATTAGCCCTAACAAAATAATTCCGATATTATAGTTTCTCTCGTTGGGTACCATTAGAGCGAACGTCGCATGGAAATTATACCAGTGTGTACACTCACAGTAGTTTTGTTCATGTTTAAATGTTCCATATACATGCTAACGTAGAAATAAGTCATGAAAGCACGCATGAATAAAGTATATCGATGATGATATTGGAGGCTTCCGAGACTATAACACACGGCGTGGTAGTCATATATGCTATAAAGTAATATAAATGTTGACAACCCGTTAGTGTGTGCATGCATCAAAATGCTAATGTGGCAAATGACATTCGATATTCATAGTTTCTATGGGGAAAATAATCTTTCTATCAAATGCACTACTCTCACTGCTAGAGCCATTCCTCATTTATAGTTTTTCCTTTAGTCTCCATGCTTTTGCTCACACAGAGAAGTGTAATCAGAAAAATTTATTGGTTGGTTTAAACTTCCAGGCAAGCTGGTGATGGTGACTGATGTAACTTTTACTACCTCGATTCCAATTTCCAGTTGGGAATTCCTGCTCATATTTATTACATAATGTTTTGTTCCTTGCCTGATTCCCTCTCTCCTTCTATCTATCCTTTATACCAACGGCTTCAAGTAATAAAGTGATGCCAATTTCTTTTCTTCTCACACATACATATGGCATAAGGATTTGTATCCTAACTACCTCTCTCACATACAAAATTCATATGCCTACACACAAATTCAAACATTTGTTTATATATCGCCTACTAAAATTCAACTACATTATACGATTTACACAAATGCTTGTTATTTACTATATAGCTTACTATGTTTACAATAGCACCAGTAGAATTTTCTTCTCATAAATTTCCTTTTCACTAACACTCTCTATTGTGTAGACAGCTTGAGTATATCTGCAGACAGTTGTTATATACAAACAATTATCTATACACACTTTGTAGACATAAATATCTGAAAATGCACACTTTCTGTATTTACATACATACATAAATACTTTGTATTTTGTTACATACTTCCCAAAGTTCATGCTTGTATTTGCTTTCACTCACTGCACAAATACCTTGCGTTTAAATATGCAAATGAGCATGAATGCTACTGGTGCCGTCTTGTAACATCCGTACATAGCAAGTGCCATAAACATCCAAGTGAACATTCTACAAATGCCAAACTTTGGGTTCATCAACTCTGTACAGCTTTGTACTGTAATATATCATTATTTGGCTGGTGATTTGCGATGTAATTCCAACCAAAAATAACAATGGAGACGGGCATTTCCCTTATATGAAAAAATATAGGTTCTAATGGTTGATGGTGGAAATCAGCATGGTTACATGTCCAATATCCATTCGCTTAAAAACCTGTTTACACGTTTCTGCTCCCTATTGGAGAGTTCAAAGCATATGATTTGTTAAAAAGCGACATGAAATTGATGCATGATCGTATAGAGCTGCATTATGGAGTTACTGGCGTATATAAATACAGAGATGCATCATAGATGTACACGTATATCTATTGAGCGTCCTGATATTTATTTACTCTGATGTTATTTGTGTAAAGTGACGGTAACAAGGTGGGGGTTCACCTCAGAGCTTATTATTGATCTATTTTATTAGGATCAGAAGGCTTCATATATGAGCAGCCATATTTATTGACGATCATTCGTCTTACTTAGAGCACAGTCTGACGCGCTCGCCTTTTTATACCTAACCGCCACATCATTTGCATCTGACGGTTCACTTTTTTGACTCCCTTTGAATGCAAACACCCGGGGTAATGGCAGTAGTTCTGGAGCTGTGAAAAAGTGACTGGATGTACTTTTTGTTTTTTAGTCATGTTCGACGTGTAAAACTTGCATCCATATGTATACTACACATGCATGGGGGCACGTCTGGATGGGTGGAAGTTTGGAAGATATCAATCATAGAGGAGTATATTGAGTAGGATAATGCACTCTGTAAAAGTTGTACAGCCTCGAGGAAGCACATGTACGACCATGAATTTATAAATCTATGGGAGTTTAGGTACATAAAAATGCAGGAAATGTTGCTTGGGATTTTTAGATGCGATCTTTTTTGGTGGATATAATATTTGCAGTAAGTATGCGTATAACATATAGAGGAGTTCAAAGACTCCATCCGTGCAACTCACATGGATGGACGCATAAATAGATATTTGTACACCGGTAAAAGGTAAAGAAAAAGCATGGAATTTTCACAAATCCTAGGGAATGTTCATCCTCAGACCCTATCCGCCATTACGTTTGCAGTTTTGTGGCTATGCAAGACAACATCAAGGTTCTATTGCTGTCCTTTGAAGAGCACATTTCCGTCAAAAACAAGCTCAGATTTTGAGAAGAAAGCTAGTCTACACCATGCAATTTGGCCTTGATATGCTTCCAATATAGTGTTCACATATTTGTTGAATGTTTATAATATGTACATTTACATGCTAAATAGGAACAGCGTTAGGTACGTTTCTTCCAAAACCTCAACTACCTCAACTATGCAAAATATTTTCCGACGGTACGTATCCTGTTCTAGACAGTTGAAATCTTGTTCAGTCCCCTATAAAGTAGCACGAATGTTTGTGTACGTACATGTAATTTAAGTTTTTGAACTTCCTCTACATGGCAATGCTAGCCCGACACAACGGATGACTGGGTTTATAACTGAAGGCTACATAACACAACCCTATTTTGCTTCTTGTCCTTTCCTGCAATGTTAAAAAGCACTTGGCTTCAAGTGTCTATTAGTAATTTTTATACTTGTACATTTTTAGCATTAATGCAAATATCGCATTCTCACAACTCACAGGAGGTTCTTAAATAATAGAAACTAGGACGGGACCTATTTACTCATGTGGGAACTTGCCATCAGACTAATGGAATTCTGAATTGAAAGGCTTTTAACATGTAATGAGGCACACAACTCTACAGTGTTAAACAATGTGTGACTACATGTATTATGCAAAAGACGAATGTACCTACACACAAGCTCGGATATATTCATGTACTATGTCAAAATTGCCATGTGGTTTAGTTTGGGTTCCTGCGGTGAGAGCAAAGATTAATGTGCAAAAGTATTTTGCATATACCTCAACTCATTTTAAATACTGAGCTTCCGTAAGTTTCAAGAAGGACATTTTTAATAGATTATTTTAACCCAACGTCAGAGGACTACGAGTATTCCGTTTCGTTGGCAATCTTTTCTCCAGTTCCTTTGAACAACCCACTTTTAAAACTTTATATTCAAGCCCATAGCCATATTATGTGACTATAAAACCTAAATGCCAAGAAATTGTAGGCAACACAAAAAACCACTGGAAACTCATTTTAAATATGTACTTCCACTTAAACAAACCGCAAAAAGACTTGAGTAAAATATGAATGCCCGGCTCCCCCACGATTTTATGAATTCAAGCCTTTTACAAGACATTGAAGCATTAAAATCTAGCTGACCACAAATGGCCGCTGAATTATAGCCAACGTCTAATGGACGGACAGGTGGTCGTGATAGTAGTTTTATAGGAACGGACGTAGTGAAAAAAGTACGAAACAAGATCCACTGACGACGAAGTCGTATGGTACTAAGGTAACCATTTTTAAAATGCAGAAACTCCCGGATTTGTTTCGCATATGGAGTAGCTTTTGGTTAGGAGAAAGCGAAAACAAATCCCTATAAACAAGCTCATCCTTTTTACTATACATTACATAAGTACTAACTCTTGTATGCTTCCCAGAGATACTCACTCCTTTTACATAAGCCACTCTTGGGAGAGTAAACGAATGGCCATCATCTTGTGAGAAAAGGCTCTTCTTGCACATGGACATGTCTCACATTACTCTTTTAGTATCTAACATATAGCATTTTTACTCTGGAAACCTCCCGCGCTACTAACTTCATAACAACTCACACGTGTGATCGTACGTATAAGTATAATAGATTCTATCAACAGATATAGATACATACTACATATTTATACTACCTATCGACCTTTTTACTTTTCTTAGTACCAATATAATAGTATATACATATGGATATATATAGTTATACACTACTCACCATAACACTATAAGTATATATACCTAGATCGACGTATTAGGCATATATGCATTACAATGAAACATATACAAACACAAACTCTCACAGGTCTGTACAAATCTGACTGAGTAAATGTAAACCTTTACTAGTGACAAAAGCCTCTACTTTCACTCCTCAAGTATGTATATAGCACTTGAAGTTGGTATTTTTTAACACCCGAAATTACCAAGTAGCTTCCATACCACACGGGTACACTCAAACTAAGTATATGGTTGCGTACGGACGTAAAGTTGCTTATACATAAACTTCAACTTCTGCAAAGGTAGCAAGAGGGATGTATTGCAACAGCTCAGTCACTTCCGTCTGAATGCTTAAAACTTGTCATTAATATCTGTCACAGAGCCTTACAACTATCTGGAAGTTCTGGTTTTGCAAACCAGTAAACAACAGCATTAGAGTTTAACAGATGCCAGAATCTTGCTGAAATTAATTAAAACTTTAAATATTAATGATGAAACTGTTACAGGTGACAAACATATGCCATACATATAGCAAACAGAAAATAATAGTGGTCAACAAAGGTTAGTGAGTTAATTCGCATCTTTAAATCGATACCGATTGTAACTTGACAGACACCTCCAAGATATAAGTCGACTCGACGGCACAACTTATACAGTATTTATCACTTATTTATATAATTGTGTGATATGTATATTACATATTTACATACACATAAACAAATATCCCCACATGCCATGTATACAATTGTCACTAAATAAAGTATCAAGTTCTAACTTCAACATAACGATTCTAATCGATTGCAAAAAACGGTGGGCTACAAAGTAAGCCAAGGAAGTCAAAATCTTTTGCACAAGAAGGTTACTGCTCTGTGGTAGTATCCTTCGCACGAAGTTCTAATCTGTTTGTCGAAAGTCTCGTCCATAAGCTGGAAAGACTCAAATGCTTATATAGACCCTTCGGGATTTTGTCTTTTCAAACACGTCCTGCTTCTAATAACCTACAGAGAGAATAAACTGGAGAAAATGCAGTGGCAGTGTATGTAAGTGAATGAAAAGCTTTAGCCACCATATATGACAGTGTGTGCTGTATATAAATTTGTAAGTGTTACGAGTATAATTATATGTTGCTGTGTATATGCTTCCCTGCTGACAAATATTCTTCCTTTCCTCCACAGAGATATTCTTCAGTAGAAGTTCCCGCCTTCAGTTATTCTTCCGCAAAGCCCCTTGCCATACAGACCTTCCATTGTAGTATGTACCAAGCATAGGAATAAGTGTTTTAAGAAGGCAAGCTCTGCTTTATTTAATGCCCTTCGTTTAGTAGATCTAACTTGTACAATCCTCTTCTTTCCAATCCCGGTTAGTATGTTAGTAAAACTATGCGAAGCTCTGTAAGGATTGTATGTATATAAAGTGCGTCTTGATATATGAACATAGATTTTATGTATAAAGCAAGTACTAAATGTGTAGTATTTCTCTCCACTCATGTACATTATAATAGCGATTTTTATACTATGTGCTTATTGGCAAAGGAAAAAAGATTAAATCCATACTTGTAGTGTAATCCGACTAGTAAAGTCCTTCCTAACAATAAGATTATAGGACTGGAGAAGACGACGAACGTGGCGAAATGGAGAGTTCTACTAAAGTTCTACTGCTGGTCACTGTATTCCATCGTCGTTTTTAGTGCAGTATCTTTCGTTTTTTTACAATTGGCTTTCGCTCCTCCTCTATTGTATAAGGCTTTCTTCTTGCCCTCTTGAACGCACACACAACCTCCTTAGCAATAAAATAAGCCTTTTTAGCTCTTTTTCTGCAGCATTAATACAAGTAGAGAATCTCTTGAAGCCAAGGACGTCGTAAATTATTATTGCATCACCTATACATACCCACTTGATGTTAGAGCTTCCATGTTATGTGTTCCCACACGTTGATGCTGGATCAAACAGCTTAGGCATATTATGTAGTTTACTTTAGAGATGAAAAAGAGAAGAATCCATTACCACAAGGATTCTCATATGGTAAGTGCTCCTAATAAAAGTCGTCGGGTCAGTAAACTCTTTGTTGGTCCATGTCTTTATGGTCTGAAATAGCGGATCCTTCTGATGAAAGGCGGTTAAAGAGCTTAGGAATACCTTCGTTAGTATGATTCATGGTGCATCTTTATTAAATTTTTTATATACGTACCTGCGTAAATATTTGATACGAAGGTTGTAATCACAAATAAAAGCATTGGGAGAGCTTATAAGTATTCGTAAAAACATAAGTGTTGCATGTTGCTATGATCACGTTTAAAGAAGTGCAGAATCTAGCTTGTTTGGTCATCTAGTTTGTAGTTAGCGTGTTTAAGCGCATACAGATACACGCATGTATATATGAGTGACCAAAATCACGTAATGAAACTACATGTAACATTTCGATGTAGGTTTCCTGTACTTTTAACAAATCTATCTATTATGAGATCCAACGAAAATCCAAGCCGAGTAAGTACCTAATTGTACAATTGAGGATGAAACTTGATTTAATATAAAAGGCAAATGATATTTTTAAGGCAAGTTAATCTAAGGGATACAACATCAAAAAAGTACTAGAACATGCACCGGGGAAAAAGATAAATATTGTAAAGTATATGTTCTAACATACGAAACAGTATATCTATAATTATATGAATTTAAAACATGCCGCTGTTGCTTGAGGCAGGTTACTTTCACCGCCATAGATACGTATCTATTACTTAAGAAGCTCATCCATACATCTGTTAACTTAAAGAGATGTAAGGCTTTATTTCAATAGCAAAACAAAAGTGTCTTCAAAACTGTCAGTCGATGCTTGAGGCTAAATGTAGTTAGCAATAAAGCAAGGTAATATCATAAATATAACAGCCATTTCTACCAACTTATCTTTGAAAGTCAAGCCGGTAACTCGACGTGCAGTCTTAGGCCAACAGTAAGCTTGCATACTTTTCCAACCGCCTATAGATTGTCAGTTTCATGGGCTTTCACTGCTCGTTGGAACTTTTTATTCTTTAACCCAGAAGTTTTCGTATCTCTCTCGAATAAACAGCTACCAAGCAAGTATTTGTTTTGGGAATGGCTTTACCCACCAGCAATCGATTCACGATCCTAAATTTTTAAATGCTCCCACAAGACCAGCATTTCACAAGCTCAAGAGATTTATGAATCAGCTCTACAATGCAATTTACCAACGATTTTAAAATAAATTTTTCAATATGAAACTTCAATGCAGTAAATAGCTGCATCCGTAAAGCACTATTCTTTGAGGTATGTCATTATAATTTGAAGTAAATGAAAGAGCACACACTTAGATTAGAAAGAATCTATACATATTTTTTGGCGTCTTTCATATCTAATTAATATATAAGTAAATTGGCATATCCTTCTAAATTATAATTTTAATATGATTTTTAGTGTAGAATAATTTAACAATGAGCACGATAATATATTTATGGTTCTACATCGTACTCGCAACAAATTTGAAGTAACATTCGTCAGTAAATTCAAACTTGATATGCCGGTTGATAGCCGCAGATTAATTCGTTTTCCTACCCGCACGTGAGCTCCACCTGCACATATGGGATTAATTAGGTTCTCGCCATGTCTTCCAAACGTTCATTCCTGCCGTTGCTCACGCTCACACATATTGGTTGTGGCTTTGCTAACCACCTCTGAGACTACTATGGTGGCATTAACAATAATAGAATATTAATTTTCTAATATATAAATATGTGAGAATGTGGACTATAGTTCTTAACAATAGCTGTTTTAACAAGCGTCGTATTCTATACTGTTCACCAACAATATTGCTTCTAGAGGATTCAAACGAAAGCACGATCTATATTCAGATGAAGTGTAACCGCTGACGTGTCGAAGTAGAGTTTGTAGTAAATTGGAAACTCCGAGTTAAATATATCACTAGAACAAATACATATACAAGAGGGTGTTTGGAAACAATACTCTCACTTTCAATTATCGACACAGTAATAAAAAGTGAAATGATGGAGAGTAGTGGGTTTGTGAAGTACATGCATAACGGCCTCACTATAAAGCATTTGTGCGAAAAATTGCTATACTTTCTACTGATGAACTAATAAACATTAGATAATGCATAGCTTGTGAACAATCTAATTGGATCCGGGTTACGCAATATAAGTAATCCTAATGAAGAAAAATGTTATTCCACTATTGTTGCTAAGTATTCACACCACGCAGTGTAGGACGAAGTACATACATAAGTCAAAGCTAGTTGACGTTTTTCAAGAGTTTTCTCTCCTATTTTAGATAGTACTTATATAATGAAAGTTCCCGACACGTAAAATACCTGCGATTTGGGTTATGCTACATGCTAGAAATATACATGTTCACTAAGGACAATTTCCAATTCGGCATGTAGAGTTTATACGTATTTTTCGGAAATAGTTTGCTATACTACATTTACAAAGTATAATTTGCTTACATTCACTATAATGTTCTTCAAAAACTAGAAAAATAACTTTAATAATAAATCTACTGATAACAATATAAACCGATTGTAAGGGCTTTAGCTTTCGATCGTAATAAAATCATTATTATAATAGTATACATTACATTATACTAGTATGCGTCAGAGGGTAAATTTTGAAACCTAAGAAATTGGATGTAGTAAAGACTCGAGATAGAGATGAAAAGGAGGTTCAAACCGAGGAAGATTCTGAGTGCGCTCAGATATTCCAAGGATATGCCTTGGGAAACGAGAACAAGTGTTCACATCGAATAATTTGGTGGCAAAGAGAGTTTTCTCACTTTTTCCATTAATTACTGCCGTCGTGTACACGAACCACATCTGTTCTCCTGATACGACACTACATCTTTTTCTCTCGAGCAGAAAACACTTTCTTCTCAAGCCTCCTCGTAGTATTCTACCTTCCAGAAACACAATATAATGTGGTTTATAGAGCGGAACCGTACAACATGCCTTGCTTCTTCTTTCTCCTGCAACACTGAATCACCATGTGTATATTTCTGGTTGTATGTGGATCAAAATTTACAATATGGTCTACGAGTATCTGTATGTTCACATTATAAATGAGAGCATACATATTATCACATTCTCGTCGAAACATGGCATCTGTCATAAAATATATACATGTACATATACTACAATAACGTTTAAATGCGGCACATACACAAAGGTAGTATTTTCATATACATACTTATTGCTTTAATCACGTTCCACCGTCATATACAAATTATTATACTGAGCTACTGATGTGTATCGCGCAGAAACATGATGGATACCCCAGCATTGTATTCCATATTCGTTACAGTATTTTTGCGTGCTTCGCCGTTCAATACAAGGACATTTACAGGGGGCGAAAGTCGTCTCGGTACTTTAGAATTCCTTTGAACTCCTTGCGATGCCTCCAGCCTTCTCGGTCTTGGCTTTGAACTCCAACCTTATGGACCCACCTCATTAACTATATACCTACTACCAACTACCTCAACGCAACATTTTTATAAAGCCGTTACAATATGCCAAATCTCTTCTTCTTTACGGGGCAATCCAAACACATTTGGGCGGATGCTGGATATTGATATTTTACGTTTAAAAAGGCAGTAAGAAATTAAGCAGGCTAAAAATAGACACGGTCAGCTACAAACAACAAGAATAACAATGTTGTTTTAAGTAGTAAATCGTGCATATTTCAAAATAAACTAAATAACTACATAAGTGTACATAAGTGTCTTACACTTAAGAATAAACTTGGTTAAAATAATGTTGATTTGAAACGTATAATACTTGCAAAAGATCTTAGAATAAAAATGATTCTATTTTAGCAGACGTAACTCAGATCTTTGTAGTTAATGAGTCAAAAAAAATGGAGATTCAAAGCAAATTAAACATCTTTATGTTAGCTTTTAGTGTGACAATAGAAGTAGTAGAATTTACAAAAAATTTCTATTTGTAACCTCACACATATTTAGCTTTCCATTGTAAAGTGAACAGCAGAAGCGTACTGCCTGAGGGCCAGACGCTTATCTGCATGTAGTACATACACAAAGAGGCATGATATGGAAACGACAATCGGTGAAAGAATCCCCAGGAGGACGAAGACGTGTAATGTGATATGCTTGGGAAAAATTGGAAACAAACGCGTTAGAGGAGTGAACGAGAGGAAAACGTCTATACATATATACATATGTAGGTATATGGTTTCGAAATGGGTGAATAGGTGGTTTGCAAGCTTTTTACACGCGACGTGATCTTCATTTGAAATTCCTTTTACACGACTTGCTAGTTCCCTTCAGTTAAATACACATACGCTTACAACCACTAGGGACTTACATATTACTTGGGGAGAGAAAAGCTTTATGAGAAGAAACTAGTCACACCGCAGCAGAAGCCTGCCGAGTTTACAACAAACACATACAGCGACAGACACATACACAAGATTTCACACATACCCCCACATACACTGAGAGTTGCAATGTCATCTTGTGTACAAGTGAAATAACACACACACACATACCCATAGATGTACAGATTGAAGTATGTGTATAAGAATCAAGACACTGAGATGTGCAACGGTATTGCTAGTACGAAAACATGGGCGTCCATGGCAGAAAAGTCGAGATCCGTGTACCAAAATGAAGCTCGTCTTCTTTGGAGGGAAAAAACCAGGACGAAGTTGTAAAACCTCATCTCCAATCAACTTTCTCTGGGACTAACGGCAACAAAGAGGTTTTCCCATCTTTCCGTACTTTCGCCATGGATCCATTTCTTTCCGCAAAAACTTGTTCCTCATACTAACTAGCCTCTGCTCCTCGAAGTCCTGCCTTCTCAAACCACGTAGCTTCAAAAAACCTGAGCATGTCCTTGTTAAAGTTCTCAAGTTTTCTTTAAATAACGTATTACATTTCAATACTTTAGTATAACACTTCATTTCATGCCACAGCTTATTACGTCTGTGCAGATGTAAATTACATGTGAAACACAAGTCCATCATAATAAAAATAAATAACGATCAGCCGCAATGATTAATACCTAAATAGTTGTGTACAGCTCTCTTTGGCGGAATGTCATGTTGGTTGTAAGCTAGCTGAACTGATATTCTAAAGCTCGGGTGCAGTAGAACTGTTTGCCTTAATAGTTAATAATCATGTCAGGAATGTTAACTGAAACTGCTAGTAACTAGAGAATAATATTCATATACTTTATGCTACATTTTTTACAATCTTTACTAAGAAATACATGAAAGTATACTGCAGTTATAAGTACTGCGGTAGTATTACAGAATGGCACTTGAGGGACAAGCAATCAGAGAGATTAATATGATTTTTTTTCATTCTTCCCTCGTTTCGTTTTTGAAACTGGAGTAATTATTATTCCAGAAAGAAAAGATTTGTGACAAGAATAGTATTTTAAGGAGAAAGAATTTGTGATGACAAAACTGCAAAATTTATCATGGTGGAAGAAGAACTGATGATGTGAGAGCCAAGTAGAGATATTACTCTACACAGGCACTGACTTAGTTAAACTATATACTTTTTCGGGCAGCAAATCTATCAACGTTGTAGAGATGTTATTTTGATTCCATAGTTATCAAAACTAAATATTTTAATTAAACTATTAAATGTGTATTATGATACAAAATTCTGGACGTAAATAAAATGTATAAACACTGACGTAATTACTATCGTTGCAGGATACAAAAACTGACATTGATAAAGAATTATACTTTGATGAGTCCTGCATAACTGCCGTTTCAGGACGAAAAGCGACAAACCCCCAAAGTGATGAGTAACTTTCATTTCGGATGTAGTCTCACAATTTAAAGGCATTATACAAGCCTAAAGGAAACATGAAAGAGTGGCAATAAAATCCTATTTTTTCCAAGGTAATGCAGCTGGGACATAAAAAACAGTAAGGGGCTTGTGAGAAGAATTTTGCTATTTAATGGCTGACGGAAAAGATATGACGACATTCCAGAAATCTTTGCCTGAGTGATTTACACATTTACTTTTACCTCATTTTCGTGGCCTAACTCATTTCTCCCGGACACATGCACTATTACGGGTGGAGAAAGCAAGCTATACAAGCTCTGGAAAGGGGGAATAATATACGTGAACGTCCAGTGCCGCCAGTAGTGCTACTCTACGTCTATCTTCGTTCCCTCCGTCTCTCACTCCTTTGCGTATGTATGTTTTCGTCAGATAAGGATACTTTTCTCATCAAAGTTTTTGTATTCTACACAATTCATACTCCACAAGCTCATAGTTCATATCGAAATCGGTTTTTATATATTATGCTTTATCTCTAGTGCAACATGCTCTAAATGTGAAGTATTTTCTCATTTCTCGTTCTTCATCATCTGGGTCTGGAAGAATCCTTTTTGGAACATACATACTAGACCTTCCAATGATGATTTCATCATCACTTTCCATCTCTGGTATGCCTTATAAAAATGTGTTGGGAAATGATTTTCATTTTCCGCTCCCCTCTCTACTGATTATCGTTGCCCATTAAATCTCCTAATGGGTTCTATTACGTTCAGTTCGATTGCATGTATGTAAATTCTATGGTTAATGTTATGATCATGTTAATGTTTTCGCCTACGTACTTAAGCCTTGACTGTGTCGATTCTTCACCACTTCACAAAAGTTTCACAACTTGTATCTTAATATTTACGCATTATGGGGTAACTGGTTACATCTTAGCATAAGCTGCAGCACTTTACTTCCTTGCTCCACGCAGTGCAGATACAGATAAAACATGTTGTCCAATAATTTACAACGCTCAAATGCTGGTTTGTATGAAATTTGAACAGCAAAATTAAGACCATTTGAAGCAAACTTGTTTGTCAGATCGTTGGTAGAAGGAAAGAATCTTCTTCGCTTAAGAAGGCAAGAAACGTTTATTGGAAGTTCTAATATGCGTTCGTATGAAGGACAAAGCTGCGTTCAGGGGAAGGCCAAAGCGAAGTTGAAGTGACTTGTTGTTGTGTTGATGGAACTAAAATGAGAACAAAAAGTGACAAGATGGGCTGAGAAGAGGCTCTTCAACTTATTGTTACTCAAGCTGCAAACAATACAAAAGTATAAAAGAAGAGCCGAAGAAGCTGAACAAACAACAACGACTAAAAGTAAAGAAACAAAATGTCAATGACTGTTGCTCAATAAAATATTTCCTGTATAGTCCGAAAAAAATTTTCGAGTGGCCATTTGGCTCACTTCATGAACTCAATAAGGCCTCTGTCTTGATTTAATTGTCTGGAAAATGCAATAGGTATTGAGCTGCTTATTGTGTGTATACTGTGTGCCCGTTGAGTGCGGTTCTATAGTAGTAGTTTAGAGCGTGAGTATCTGTCGAATACGTTGAATGATTATCAATATATAATAGATACATCGTAGAAGTAAGACGTTTAGTACATAGTATAATAGCATACATGGACGTATACACAAGGTATAGAGTAAACTGTGTATAAGTATAGAACGCTTATATTTGAGAGCGTGTCTTCATTCGTCTGACTTGGTCTGACTCTGTCGATCCTTTGTTTTTCAAATCCCTCGGTGAGCATTAACCTAATTTATTTTTTAAAGCCATGGTGTATTAAATTTCCGACGTCTAATCTCTTCTTGTATCTGTTCTTGCTACATTTTCCAATCTTTGTTATTATATTTTACCTAAAAGCTTAAATACTAAAGTGTCTTAACTATAAATATACATCAATTATATATGATTATAGTAGGATTTTCAAGGAAATTTAATTTCCATGACATTAAATCTGTTCTATTTTTTGTGTTTGCATTGAATGTTTTGGCAAGCTCCGTCAGCTTATGTGTGTTTACACTCAATATGCCGATTCATCAATGATAGAAGTGCAATTAAATTACATGTTCTCGGAACTTCTTAGCTGTAGGAGATGCGCAAGGAGGTTGTTTTGACATCGCTTCTTATACATAAGTTTGAATTGTTGGAGCTGTCGTGCGAGAAGAAGCGTAGTTAAAGGAAATGATAATGTTGTAGTAACGTGTTTGTCTACTCTCCTTCGTTTGTCTTGTTGTGGACCATCAGGATGAGGATGGAGGAAAACCCTGTGAAAGTAGGCTAGCAATATATTCAATAAAGAATGGCAATTGTTTATCCTAAGCTTTAGTTTTTTCTTTTCTCTTTTTTTTTAGCTCCAAGCCAAGAACTGACTTCATTTTCTTCCCTCTGTATATGGACTATACCCTTACTAGATATGCTTTGAATAGATTTTTTCACGTCATGCACGCATATAGAAGCGCGAGTGGCTTCACTACGGACTACAGCTCTGCTGTCGGCGAGATTGTCCAAAAGGTTTTCAATCTCAGAGAGAGTCAACAGCTGTATAAAGTGTGTGTGATACACTGTACGTATTTATCAGAAGAATATAAACAGTATTTAATGCGGAATATAGGTACAACATATCATGTTCATCTGTACGTACGTAAACACAATGAATAAACATACCCTGTGAGAAACACTACATTACGAGGGCACGGCTGGCGAAGTCAGGGCGAGGGTAACGGAGATTACCGGTGGGACTGCTCAACCTTTTGCTGCACTTGTCTCCTGCTCTTTCTGTATTTATAGTCCGGGATTACCAGACCGGCTCTCTTCATTTATCATCCTTGCTCTGCATTTTCTCTCCCATTCCCTGTATAAACTAGATACATAAATGATGCCAACTGGAGAAATATACAGTCACTTAGGGCTCTAAAGTGGCAATGATTTCCTACTTTCACTTCACTTTCTCCAACCCAACTAAGCTAAAACTCCTCCGACCCTTTTTCATCTTCAATAAACCTAGCGACGATCACGCAAGTGAGAACAAGCGTATTCCTTTGGTTATTTCTATCGTAATTCTTGATCTGGATATTTGTACAACAGCAATTATTATGTATTTATGGTTACCAATTTTAATGATGAAATGGTAGAACATTTACAGTATATATGCAATCACATGTATTTGTATTGCTCATACTGAAATATTATCTTTATTTTTTTCCTGATGAATTAATTGATCACACGTCATCAGGATTTAGAACACTGGACGCCTTAACAATGATTATATCAATCCTTTGTAATGCTAAGGTCAGCAAGTAATAAGCTAGGGCTGATTGGTGAATAGCCGGAAGTCACTCCTTGATCCTACGCAGTGGTTGGATTGTTAGAAAGAAAAGATGAGGAAGCATATAATGACGCTGATATTAGGAGTGAAATATAATGAAATTAAATAAAAGTAGGTGTAGAATCTAATGGGCAGAGCATTGAAAGTTTTCCAGCCATTGGAGCAATAAGCATATGCTATTCTTTTACATACAGAGTATGCATCATGTAAGAATGTATACATACCTAGATACCTATACTCACATAACATAACATAGTAACATATCTGTAGCTTCGGGCTTCATAAATATGTCGAGTCATTCTTTGGTTCTTTGTGGGCTGAAAGGCTTGTGAAAAGGCTTCTCCGTTATTCTTCCGTTCTCAGACTCTCGCAAGTGTCAGGAGAAAGGAAGAGGGCGGGTGTTCCTCCCTTCGCCGTAACTTATATAAAGCATGGTGCGTTATGTTCCTGACGTAGTACATGTATAATAAGGAGCTCCGATTCAGAGGTCCTTATTAATGTCTCAGATTGTCTCTTTTCACAAAACTGACGTGAGTAATTTTCTCTCATTTTCTTTCCTTGAGACTCCCTGTGTGCAATTACAATTGATTATACTTACTACATAGTACATACATATAGTGTCTCATATACTTACAACTCAATGTTTACAGTGGTAGTAAAAACTTGCAATACAAGTGCAAAGCTAACAAAAGCATGTAGGTAGATAACTATGTAGTAAAACAGCGTTATCAAGCATACAGCACCATTTGTTAGTTCACCTTGGCAGCATAAACAGAAATGTATCCACAGTTCTTTACGTCTTACAAACGAAATATGATTTGGTGAAATTCCAATCGTATCGTCTACAATACCATATCCATTGCAATGCTACTCCTGACCCGCAACCTTGGCCCTCCCGGCATCAACGCACATTCCATTTTAGCATTCTAGTAAAGTAACGGAACTCATTTTATGCAAGGGGCTGTTTAAGTTCAGCGGGAAAATCTTCCCAAAGTGAAAAATCCCCCTTCCCCACTATAAATAATTCAGCAGCGAATCATCAAAGAATTATGGAATTGAATTACTATACCAAAATTGTTCCTCTTTCATGTTTTCCCCTCCGTTTTACTTTGTTTTTTAAGCTGCCTTAGTTTTGTTCCAGCGTCTTGATTCTGAGAGGTCTTGAAGGATTTGTTCGTACATATAGGCTGTTGTTTATCTCCAACATTGAGATAGCTTTTGTCAAAGCTTGAATAAGAGTGAAAGTCATAAAACAAGAAAGGCTTGGGAAAACAAGAAATATTTAAACGGATGGGGGTTACTTGAGACAAGTAGTGTGTAATAATCTAGGTTATATATGTTTGTAAAATTTATTATTAAATACTACTTACTACACGAGAGAAATTGTTAGAGACTGAGACGGAAAAGCCCCGTGCATTATTTAAAGTTTGCATTATACAGACGGAAGCCCCGGCACTGATTTGACAAGCCACTTGACTCCAACCCATAAAGTTGATTAAGTAAAAGTTTGTGGGTTGTTGGTGTAAGGCGTGTGCTTTATACATAAACGATATGTAATATATAGTGCATATATCTGTACAATATTTGGACCAGCAACTAGCATGCACACAATGTAACGTCAAAGGTATGTGGAGGTAAACAACCAAGTTTTATAGTTCTACTTGCGATCTTCACATGCCAAAGACGTGGAAAAGTAAATGGATATATTAGCGGTTTCTATTCAAATACACCCCGAATAATCAAACGTTGTTGACGCCGGAGTTAGAGGATGTAATAGTTAATTAGAAAGCGACATGCTTGCGGTTCACTGGAAACTGGGAGAGGAAAGTTGCAAACGAGAGTGCTTATTCTTCCGTGCCATGATGACTTTCCTAGGTGATCGATTAGATTCCGCAGCCTGAAAGAGAGAGAAGGGGGCAAGAGCGAAAGAGTGAGTGAGGAAAACAAATTGTTCTGTGAAAATTCAAATCGAACCATCCATTCCATTAGCTTCCACTATATAAAGTCGGCGAACTACTTGCGTATACGAGGCTTACTTCGATTTAGACAAGCACTCACGCACTTTTACCATGTATTTCTAAAAATTTACTATTTGCTCTTAAATTAAGTCATTAAAAGGAATCTCCAGAGCTTTCCTACCCAAATCTTTTTCTGTCCATTCCGATCTAAATTGGGAATTATTTTCGTTGCATGTTGGTAGTAGATGTAGAAAACCATTTACAGCTTCACAAATGATGTTCATTGAAATACCAAGGTAGTGATGCGTGTGTAGTGAAAATGAAGTACAACAGTATCTTGACAGTAACTTCAAAGATCTGCGGCCAAACGCATTATACATGCTTTAACAAATAAATTGGAATAATTGATCATAAAATTGAACATGAAAATGGTTGATACCAAAAATAAATAAATTTGCGACACATTGAAAATGAAATTAAATTGTTTCGTTTCATGCCGTATTTCAACACAAAAGCAGTGAGGACGTTTTGCTGCATTCCGTTATCATAAAGTTTTTACACAATCTTTGATCATTAACACAGCATCAACACAGGCACACACCAAATCAAATCCCATAAAAATCAAGATAACAATGTGAACAAATTTCGCATTTATACAATGAACGTGCTGAGTTTGGAATAAAATCCCAGCTTTTCTAATTCTCCTGAGAGCGCTGTCTTAAGGAACGAGCAAGGACAAGAAAATTTACACAGGCTAAACTCGTAAAAAGTGGAATGAACCGAGGGTCTTAGCAGGGCCATGTTTTCCTAAGAAGGCATGCTGTGTTCAACATACCTACTTAAATATACAGCGTCCATATAGTTCCATTGTATAACATTACCACAGGAACTACAGGCTTGGCTATAACCAAATTACTATAAGCCCTGTTTCAGTGCCTACTTTAAGTATCTCCAGTATTCACTATAGCAAAATTACTACTTGAATGTACACAAGAATGAAGCTCAAATAAAGGGGCTACGCTAGACTAGGACTGAAGATAAAGCAACCACTAGGGAAACAATTCTTTTAAGTTTGTTTGTCTTTGTACGTTATATGTATATATTTGTATATATCCGTATTTAGTTTGCAATACTTCTGAACACATGCTTCTCCACCCGTTAGAACAATAATACATAACGAGAGATACCGAGATTGCAGCGATATAATGTTCGTTGTGATTGCATTAGTATTAAAGTATACGCAATATTTCTAGTGTAATAGATAAAGCCGAGAGTTTTTAAGCACTAGTGCACCTGAGCAAGGAGCTAGTATTTATTATATGTACATTTAATTACTAGAACCTTTTGCGTAGCATAAGAATTTTACAGAAGATTTTTTATCTCTAAATTTGACTGGAATATTGTTTACATAGACAAAATATATAACAGTAGCTAGCTCGCTTACATATGCAAGAGAATATCTCCGGATCGTTTTTTACATTGAAGGGAATACTACGAGCGTTGTTTCAACATTGCGACGAAAATCACCGGAGATTTTGCGTACATCGAACGGAGCCTTTTTATCCACCAAAAAGAATATTGAACAGTAGCCAACGAAGTGGAAGTTAAAGGGCTACGCCACCTATTTGTTCCATTAGCTTAGATGCAGCATTGAGTAAACATGGTAGTAATTTATTCCTCCTAAATATGCTGCAACGCAAAATGGATCTCTCTTTGTGACATTACTTCCAGTCTGTGAGGAGTGAGCATCGTTGCTTTAAAATTCCCCAGGATCTGCACGCCTGAGCGTATCATTCTTATAGAACGGCACTACTTTACCACCTTTGAATTTTGAAGAAAAAATGCTTGTTATTCGCTTTCCCAGTGTAAAGCTCTATAGTAAGGGACTGTGTTATGCATCTAATAACTTAAATGATAGGGATTTATGGAGTTGTTTTGTGAGGATAATTAATAATATTATAGCATTGGTCCATTCAAAATGTTCCAAAAAGCACATTAGTACCCCTGTTCTAAGCCAGGAATTCAGCAGATGTCGATTGACACTGGAGTGAGGCAAAAATATTACACGGCATTCACTCAAAAGTGAACAAAAAGACAAAAAAAACTAGAAACGGAAAACGGAAGAACGAATAGGAACCAACAGGAACGTGACCGTCAGCCTCAATGAGCATCACTTTATTACTTTGCATAGAAATAAATTGGTGACAATTTTTCATACACACTTCTCCAGTACTCCACAAGAATTTCTCGTTTGGCCCTATTTTATATAATAAAATACTCTCTCTATTTCTCTCATCCCGGTACTTTTTCTTCTCCATTTTCTCCGACGAAGCTTCAACTTTTAAAAATCTTAGTTTTTTTCATACAGTTTATAAAGGGCCAGATGTCTGTCATGTTAGGCCACCCTCCCCCAAACGCCAACGCTCCTCATGGAGAAAAGAATTCAAATTTCGTCTTGCAATTTATTGCAGCCTTCTTAAAAGTTTCACTAAAAGTTACAAAAGCGACAAGTACATATTTACGGCTATGGAAGCTTAGTAAATCGGAATTAACATTGAAGTCTCTAGATAAAAAGTTACTGCATCTGTTTTACTTTCAGGGTTCTAAGCTCCAAAACAGCAGGATTTGGGTCTCAAATGCAAATGTACACGCACTTCTCACATGACTGTTGTATGTACGTATATCTATATATGTATAGTTTTGGTACAAAGAATTTTTCAACGTCGAAAAACAGAGTCAAGGTATTTAAATATTTTGAACAAAATTTGACTACACTGTAAATTCTTTTTTTTCTCTGCAGCCCGTGGTTATTTTGGAAAGACGACGTTGGTGAAAGTTGTGTGAAGAAATGTGAACACCTATGTATATGCATATAAGAAATATAAGTTCATATGTTAAAATGTTTTCATATTCTTGATATGAACTTCATAAAGTATGAGGAGCAAAAAGCTACTGTGAATGGATTTAACGAGCAAAAATTGTTTACAAGAAAAGCAGCAGTATGTTGTCAGTACGTAGTTTAATTTTGACAAGGCAGATGAGGTTCGTAAAAGTGTCATGGTACAAAAATATAATTTTTATTTATAAAATTGTCTTGTAAATTGAAACTTAATCTAGAGCTAAATCCTTAGCCTCAGTAATGCATACTTTACTACCATAGAGACTTGAGCAGAAGTTAAAACGTAAATTACACTGTACATGATTATACATATATGACAAAACAACGTTCTAAAGTTACACGAAGAGGAGCAAAGAATAACATTTACTTTTAATACTCGGTATATGCGAAAAGACTATTCGGAATCCTTGTGTGCTTAGAAGTTACCCACGATTTTGTAGCCTTTACTTTTTGCAATATATCTTTATGCTCTCATGTCCCTCTAAACATATGCAAGTAGTCCAGACGTAACTTTAAAAGCATATGCTAATACAGATGGGTTTGGAGTATATAATGTAGTATTTTTTATTATGTATTATTCTTTCTACTATAAGAGTAGGTACGTACACTATGTGTGTAGTGTATTCGACCTTGTCTACAAAGACTCCTCACGCACTCATGCCGAATGAGTTGTGGAAGTTTCTCAACGACATGAGAACTCCATGTTGGGCTGTGGTTAGCAGCTGCTAGAAGATTTTTAAACCCAGTAACTGCTATGTTTACATATTCACCATACATACAAATCCTATACACTTAAACGTGACTATAAATGAGATAGGTGCTGGTATATATATTTCGGAAGAGAAATACACAGGGATAAGGTACTACTTAAAAAAAGCTTTTTGGTGAAAGAAAACGACGTTCTTCATGTCCAAATCCCCGGAAAACTGGTTAAGTTTCAAGGGGAAAAACTATCGCCAAACAACAAACACTTAACCGAATATTCACGTTAGACATACACACTTGCAACTTCCTAGTTTTTTCTATTTACCAAAACCATGGACTCTTCTATCATTTTCCACCCAGTGCACTTTTAAATTCCTTTAGGAAAAGCGCGAGCTTCTGTGTATAGGAAAGTTAATTCAAGGTTTTATAACTCTTTGAAACTTATAGCGCTCGATGAAGTTTCTTTAGCATGTATATTCATATATTCTTTGTAGTATGTTCACATGGCAAGTAAAGGAGAATCTAAAAAATTCAAGTAGTTCAATTCGAACCAAGTCTTTTCGTCAGAATAGTTTTACTGTTACTAAAAGTATCCAACCATAATCTCAACAAATTGAAGCATTTACAATAAACTTGTGTTTTCTTTTTATTAAGGTCTCCTCAGCGCTACTTGTTCTTCCAATGAAGCACCTCTTGAAAGCGGAGCACCATCTATAAATAGGTAAGGTTTTATTCCTAATTATAAGATAGTAAAAATCGGATTTAAAACTTCAGTTCGAGGTTTATATAATGATTTATAGTTTGAATTTAAACGTAACGTCACTACAAGAAGGTATTTGATAACGAATGTATCAGCATTTAAGCGGACAGCCTACTAACCAAAGCCAGGATTTTTCAATTTATTTTCACAGTACGCCAGGATATTGAAAACTACATCCAAGCTTCAAAATCAAAGGAAATAGAACGAAGTTTGGTAGAAGCAACAAAAATCAGAAGTTTCTTTACAAGTGTTCTGAAATTAAGATTTTAAGTTGCAAAGTTTGGCATTTCCTATCTTCAAACAAACAATCAAACATTGTAGGGTTGAGCAAAATAGGGATAGAAATTGAAAGAAAGCGGAAGAAAGGCAAGTGAAATGGAAAGACTTGTACTCAGTTAATATAAAAGAGTATAATAGAATGGAGGGAGTGGTTGAAGGGAATATGTGTCTGTGAGTGAGAGAGGCGGGGGAGATGACGGAATGAAGAGAAGAAGAAAAAAGGAAAAAACAGGAAAAGAAAAAAATTATCAAAACCAGTTCTTAAAGGGGAGAAAAATGTCAATACAGCTTTCCGAGAGTGTTACATTTGATGAATAATAGAGTAAGAAGTCAACACGAAAGATTTCAATTGAGAAACTTTCCTGTTCCCATTGTATTCACGTAGTTGTGAAGCTCTCAGCGGGGTTAAATAATAAAGGTTAGCTTTCCACTTGATGTTCACACGACTTTTCTGTTCAGCAGCAGCAAGCGCATAGGATTCAGAACTTTTCTCGTTTCCTATCAGCCGGGGAGAAAAAATTCGAGAAGGAAAAATATTTTTACTTAAGAAAAAAACTTTCGGAGAATATTAGTACGTCATAAGTATAAGAAAGGGCAAAACGATTTTGTCGGGAGAGACGTGAGTCAAAAATTCAAAGAAGCACTTTGCTATTAGTAAAACATCAAATGCTTTCGTTCAAGGAGGCAAGAAAACAGTGGCTTTAGATATTTTGAAAACCAATTCAAAACGGTTGAAAATATAATAGTATTCTAATCTTCTCATTCTGCTGTGTTGTTGAAAAACAAGTTTATTCTTTTGCAGTAGGAGCTCAACCGTATTGCTTTTAAAATCTGCTGTAAACATATGGCGCCCACATATGAAATCCTTTCAGTTTCAATAAATTATGCAAAGGTGCACGTATGCCAGGCGATGAGGGAAAGACAAAGAGTGAGAGAGTATGTGAGCGAGAGAGAGAGAGAGAGAAAGTCAGAGCGTGTGAGAAAGAGCGAGAGAGTAGAAAGCGACTGTGAGGAAAGTCCACAGTTTTGAGCAAGAGCCTTGCTCCTGTCTAGCTAGACCTCATATGATTATTGATGGAGTAGTGCCAAATAGACATTTGAAAACCATGGAGTATATAGTAGTGCGTGGGCTTAAAAAATTCAAGGAAAGCCCAAGCTTTCCCTTGTCTCTCCACCTCCTCCTTCTGCTCTTTTCTTTATCTTCCGACTCCTTTGCTTTCTCTCTTTATGTTCAACTAGGAAGAACAAACTTGTAATTTTATATGCAGACAAAATAAATAGAAGATGCTTCATAAAAAATGAAATGCTCTTTCTTTTTGGGCCCTACCAGCAGCCAACCAAAGGAAAAAATCAGTAACGGCCTTGCTTTTCAATGAGCTTGTGCCTTCCTTAGTAGGTACCTACATATACACCTACGTCGTATATATCCACATGTATTATTTCGGATTGCTAAGCACTTGCAGTAAGCACCACTGGTGTTTAGTATATTGCACAGCATTACAGGATAAGTGCCATGATAAACACTTATAAGCACCACTGTCAATGTTATTGGCTTATAAGATGTTAAGACGTTGTGTGAGATTATTGGCTGCTATAAAGTACCCTATTACCTTACTTTGATATACAAGCTTCGCTATGTATATCTTCCATTATAAATGAATTCCATCCGACTCTCCCCCAACCAGTTTGGAATAGGAAATGAGCATCAAAGTTTTAGTCATGAAGCTTGTATAGTAGCCATTCTTTAGAATTGCTTATGTAAATAGATGTGCAGGAGCGTATGTATACCACTCCTGCTAATTTCTCAAACGTCGTACATTTTCCACATACATATCAGAGCACATGCATGGTGGAAAACGTGCGACGTCTGAGAAATTAGCAGGAGTGGCAATGACTTGGGAACATTGAAAATGTAACCGCCTTTGCTAAACCCTTTATCGATATTCCGTTGAAGTGCAGTGCAGTGCAATGAAATATTATTAATGATAACTGTGTACTCCTTGGCTCTGAACGCTTTGTTTTAGATAGATTGCATTGTACTTGATTATTGTTTCGTGTGACGATGAATACTGACTGTACTCGACAGGAAGCGTGATTCAGTATCTATATTATTTTCACGAAACCTGTTGTTAAAAATGGTATTTTCTATTGTACTTTTCCTTTTAGTTTAGCAGTTCAGCACTGCATAGGATTAGCTAGACACCAAAAACATTTGAGTTATCGAGACAAACTCAAATTGATGCTTCGATGCATAACATAGAGATAAAAGATAAAACGTTTGCAAACTCAACTAGACAGTGAAATAGATTTATTTCGTGGCATTCCTTCTACTTCAATTAATTTAGGCCTCCTCTGTCTCATGTAATTAATTCAGGTGCATTATAGTTCTACTTTAAATAATTCAGATACATTTGCACTGTTTTAATTAATTTAGATGCATTGGTACAATTTTAATTAATTTGGGTGCATTCCTTCTATTTAAGCTACATCTCCTAGCTCTCGTGAACTATTAATTTCATGTGTTTACTTCATCTGTTATTCTTTCAGTCCAACCTTCACCTGCACAAACGGTTGGTGCACCCCCGATGGCACCTGTTTATGTAATCCCTGCTGGTCCGGCCCAACGTGTCAAGAATACGGTAGGTATTGATGATCTAAAAACATTTACAGTTTTCCAACTAGAGCACAAATGCAATGATAACATTCACCGACAATATTCACGACACCGTCAACAATATAAGAGAATCAAGGGAATGCTTACAGGAATAGATACGGAACCAGCAATTCTAGAAAGCGTCGAAAAACGAACCCCACTGAAACATACCCCTAAGATTTATTTGTAGCGGTGGATTTTTATAGCACTCGTATATAATAACCGTAGGGTCATAGAACAAGAAAAATGCAGTATCTTTGAGTAACAGTGAAAGTTTTGGGGGAATTCTTTCATTTTTTTCCGAAGGTACATATTGTCGGTGAAGACACTTAATGTACCAACTTCCATACCTATAACACAGAATATGTTACGAATATATAACAGGAATACTTCAAAGATACTCAAAAATCAATAGCCAATGCATGTTGAAACCTAAACGCTATTCCAAAGAACTATAGTTTCGTGGAAAATTGTTAGTTCTTTTTATTGCCTACCGATACTTCTACTTTATTTTTATAACCTGTCAAGATTTCTTTATTATTGTTCTGAACTTCCTATGGTTTTGTATGTACGATCGCTTCTATGCGATTATTTACCTTGAAAATGTTGAATGTCTTGCCACATCATCCCATGAAAAGCATTTCTGGTATGAATGACTAAATTCTGCCTAATTTTTATTTTTACCATCTTTCCAAATTAAGTCTTGAGGAGGGAGATCAAAATATTGTAAACTTAGATCGTGTAACACGTAACACCTGATAATTCAAATTTTTGTCAAAATCGGCTTGGTCACTTCGGCATCACCATCATTTTAAACAAATAGCGATCTAAAGTTGAGATTTTGTTATTTTTTGTAATTAGGTATGTAAGTATTTTTTAAATGCAACCCTGCGCTGTGCTTTCACATCCGCTCTCTCTCTCCCTCAGGGGCGGTGTATGTATATCACTGACGATGTTTAGTGTGAATACATTTTTTGAAAATACGTGTATTAAATATATGCCTATTAGGTTATACGTGTTTCGAAATAGAAGCGAATAAAGATTTTGGACGGTAAGTTCGTGAGTATGTGAGTCTAAAACACAACACATCATCTATGGAATGTGAATGTTGTCATTGTAGCAGGAGTTGGGTATGTTGTCGATGTTACACAGGATTAAATTGATAAACCGCCTGAAGGTAGTAATTAATTGTTTTTTGCATCAGTCGACAGATTCGCTCCGCGATTCTTGGCAGAAGAACCATTTTTCATTTGGAGTGTATCAAGTGGTGAAAGACCGCTGCGGGAAGTGCCTCTATTTCGGATCGAGTCGGCTGACGATGACTTAGGCCTTACATGCCAACTAGGACAAGTGGGACCAGCTGCAACTTGTCCATGTGCAACTCCCAGGTACAAAGTAGTAGGACCCAGTCAAGCTGTCTTTCGAGCTGATCAAGAAACCGGCGATGTCTTCATCAAGCCTGGCTTCTCCCTCCAGTCTGGAAAACAATACTTGATAACTCTACAAGTCTCTGGTAATGCTTTATTCAATATTGTTTCTATAAAAAATCCAACCCACGTCTTGTAAACTGTTTACTCACTGTGTTAATACTGGGTTACTGTGTTATTCTGCAGTGGTCACACGATTTCGTTTAGTTCCCAAACCTCCTTGACGTGAACCATTCTCACTTGTCAGGACCGGACTTTCAACTCAAATGTTCGACAACATTTGGCTCTCCATATGTTCAAGTGTTTAGGGTTCCGTTGATATTTAGTAAAAACCGTCAAAATACCAGATAAGAAATACATGTTAGGGTATTAGTTAACTTCTGTAGATATTAATACTCTCAAGATAATGGTATTTCGTTTTTTAATTAAGTAATCACTACATCATCAGCATTGTAATGTAAATTCTTGAATCCAAATCACCAGACTTATCAAACCTTACCACCCACCCGACCAACCTCTGAAATAGAGGTCCTCTATAGAATTCTCCATATATAAACAAATCCATTCAAAAACTTTGTTGCTCATCCTATGTATAAAGGAAAAGACGGCATGAAGAAGTAGCGCGAGAACTCGTTTTGTTCACAACTTGCCATGCATGCCAACTAGCAAGGACCCGCTCTTTTCTGCTCGAATGTCTTTTTCATCAGTGGTCTATAGTTTTTGCCATTACTTCGCTGAGACACAAAAATGGAAAAGCGAGCATTAAAGCCGGATGATGGTTCACTTTAATATAGGATCTTATTCGACTACATGGAGTAAAACCTAAAAACCTGCTGACACAAGACATCTGGCAGAGAGAAGTGATGGTGAAATCAAACGTATAGTTTTTCATTCTAATCAAATTATTTGAGTAGCAGAGTAGACTTAATGGGAATGGGAACAGCGGTGTATGTATTTATACACTGCTCGTACACACGCGTTATACATTATTTCTCGTAGTGCTTTAGTTTCAGAAGATTAAAGGATAAGTGCCAAGAGCCAGCACCTAGTCATGTACATACGAGAGACAAAATAAGCAATCGAAGTCGATTGCATTTTTCGCCGATAATTTCTCTTTTGTCGTTGACGCAATCCAAAACTTGGAGTAAATTGGTAGTTGATGACAGCTTCTACTGATAGAACGACTGCAAAAGAACAAAAAGTACTGAGTAAGAATCCCTATGTAATTCGATCTCTATTCCATTCCATCAAAAGCTGTGTGAGTATCTAATCGACTCGGAAATATTTACTCACGCTACAGTGACTCTGAAGAGAGGTATATATATATAGCTCAGTTAAAGCGTATGATGAAAAAAGAGTAAAAAAGTATAATGGAAGAGATTGGAATCGCCTAAATACAAAAGCTAGCCAACCCTTCAGTTTTCCGCTTTTCTTTCGATCCTCATCAATCCCATACCATTCGAAGATTGTATCTCTGCGTCATAGAAATTATTGTATGTAGGCACACATGCAGACACGCGAGCAGACAAAAAATGAAACTCTGTCTAATATCAAAATAGGCATTCTCTCCTAAGAAAAATGATTAAATATATGTGGAATAATGAAAGCAGAGAAAGAAGAATGGATACAAGGTTCACTGATACATTACAGTACAACCAAAAAAATACGTGATACTATTCTTCTCATTTTCGGCGGATTTTTTCCACTCTACAATCCAAACTCAATAGAAGTATTCATGCAAAGGGATTTTCCTGGAGTATTGGTGATATTGCTAGAATCTATTGGTATCTACGCACACTTGTATTTTTGATAGACCTTAAGATCTTATTTGGATTTCTATGTTGGAACTCTATTCAATCTAGCATTGGAAGCTGATATTTTACCAATCAAAATTGCTCCTGTTCCCAGCTTTCGTCATCAGACGCAGGCAGGCTTAGATTTAGAAGCTGGAGTTTGACGCCCTTATTTACAAAAATAATAGTACAGTCTGAATAAATACAAATGTAAGTACACATCAAGCTGGTTTATATAAACCAGCTTGGTACACATATTCTTATGTTTGAATATTATTACTCTTAGAAATGGCTAAGCAGAAATTATGAATGGATGATCTCAGAAATATGGACAGAATAGCAATAATAATACTTTTATACTGCGTGGTAGGTGCTGAATTCACATTACAAAGTCCGGGTAAAGCCATGTTTATATTGGTACAAGGATAGGTTTCCATTCTCTGTCTTATCTCTTCCCAAGAAGACACTCAAGTTGACTTGGGACTTTTCCGAGTCTCATCTCTGCTGGCAACGCTAACTTATTGTGTCGACTTCTAAAACTTTTATCTCCTACTAACAATGCTGTTTATTATACTAGAAATGACACATGATGCAAATAAGCTATTGTCTGTCGGGTATTCTCTACATACCTTGTACAACTATACTTCTGCGTTTTTTGCTTTCATATATGTTCCCTTCACTGCGTTGAAATCGGTCCAAAACCAAAAAACTTTTAACCTTCTTTCACTTACCAAATTTGCATTTTCTTTCAATAGCTAAAGCAAACATAAACAGCACATCTGCATATTCGTTTAACCTCTCCTCCTATACAAAGTCATATCTTTTTCAGAAATTCCAGTTTTTGTGAAGATGTGTTTTTTCTAAGGCCCTTTTAAAGAGTTGCAAAATAGGGAGAAAAATGTATTTGGAACAGAATGTAGCTCCAGCAAAATGTAATTTATTGTGACTTCCAGGTTTCAAAGGAATTCTAATCAGTTGCTCTTTGGGACACACACGTGTAACTTCCAGACAAGTTAATTTTTAGTTGAGTTACTTTTAGAATAATTTGGTCAGATACTCCTGCGCTCGCTCGTCAGGTTCAAACTCTAAGCTGTTATCTGTATGTGTGTTTAGCTAGGAAGAGATACACTTTATAGTAACGGTTTCGTACGAACAAAATTATCCTCCCTGTATTCATAAGTCAGTATAATACGCAAATTTGTAGATATATTAAGACGTTATAATTATACCAAATGATGGTATAATTACATAACTTGTTTATGCTGCGTGGTGGCATAATGGTGAAGGAATTAATTTTTGCAATTTTATCACAAAATGAACGAGATTATTTCTTGGAAATATGAATGAAGATAAGGAGAGAGCGGTTGAATGGAGGGATGTTAAAAGCTCCGATGGAGTACTTCGGTCCTGTATTTACAGAATTCGTCTTCAGCAGCTTCTTCATTTCATCACATGTACAAGCCCTTTGGTAATTTGTGCACGGAACCGTAAAGGAATTGCCGAGGTCATGTACAGGTTTCAATGTAAACCTATTTGTGCTCTACGTGTCTATGCATTAGGTTTTTCCAAGAGTTTTGAGAAACGTTGATTGCTAAACTTGTCTTTTTTGTGGTGCTGGTGCTTTTAAAGGAGAAACTCGTTAAGGATTTTCTCTTTTATGTATGCTTTTGCAATGAAAGACAGTTCAGCTGCTAATGTGATTTTCCATGAAGCATTCAACACCATAGTTCCATTTCCATAGAAGGAAAAGCCAGTATTGAATTGAAGTGAGTGTTCTTTAGTAAAGTCTGCATTCAAGGTACTATATAGGCTGTGTTCTTTCTTTGATTGACTCGGTTAATTATATATGCAAACCATTGAGGGAAGTTTGGAGTTAATTGAGATGATTTGAGTGCGAAAAAGATTTTTTCCTTGCCAAGATCTTCTCTTATGACTTGGCATTATATTGATGTACGGAGCTGGAGATCTATTTGCAAGATCCTACCTAGATTATTGTTTATACATACTAGTAATTAATTAGAGTGCAGCTGGTGGTGTGAACAGTTCTGTCGTTTCTACCGTTGTTTGTATTATTACCTGAGAGTGAGAATCGTCCGCGGGGATAAAAAGGAAATCCAAACAATAAGAATCTAGTATCGAGCCCGTTTATACATTATTGAATGCATCTGCAGTATTGAAATTGTCTAGAGGATTGAGTGTATGTATTGTGTGAAGAAAATATCTATATACACACCAAATGTAATATAATACCTGAAATGAAGTACTACTCCCATGATTGATTCCACTCTTGGCCAACTGGCACACTTTTTTACGTCGTGTTTTTTTTGTATTATCCCAAACAGCCATGGAAGTAAATGCATCAGGTTATCAGCCCTGGAAGGAACAAGTAACATCCACACTATACGTAAAACCCAGAGGAGGCTGGAAGACAGACCAGCTTCATAACTTCTCTAAAGGAATTCTGCAGGGGAAATCTGAACAAGTCATGAACTTTCCCTACAAATCCACTCCTTTCACAGCTTCCACCTCCACTGTATCGCCTTTGACTCAGCTTAGATCACTTTGGATACCCTCTGGAGCCCACATCCCTTCACCAGACGAGCTGAATGCGTTCCAATCCCGCTCCAAACGGCATGTCACGTAAGGAATCCTCTATCTGAATCTTTAGATAAATATTTGAATACTTAAGTAAGCTACTTCCTCAACCGTATTCAAAGCCACAGAGATTCTTTTAACACTTTACTAAATGCCGATTTTCTTTTAATTCAAAAAGAAACCTTATATACGGAAAATAATCGCGGTCATGACAAGATCAAAGTAGTTTACTCGTAATTTCTCTCCTTTAGACTTCAGTAATTGTATTGCTATCGATGGTAACGCATCCTTAAGTAGCTTAGGGCTTTTTCAAAGTTTACATACTGCACTATCAAAAGTGTATCCAAGTATCCACGTAAATCCAACGTGTAGTTTTGAGTGTATAGAAGCGCTAGCTTTAGAAGCTATCCAAGCACAAATAAGCACTTGAAGTTTAAGTACATTTAAATATTTACATTTAACACCAGCATCTACAAATAGTATAACTATAGGAAAATGGGTGAGGTACTTACGCTAATACACACACTAAATCCCTTCACAGTAGGCCGACTCCTCTGAATGCCAGCATGCTAATAAATGAAATGCTTAAATATTACTTGAACTTCCAAGTTGCGGAAGTGGAACTTCACAAGTTCTTGATTAAGCACTGCCGGCGTCTGAGAGAATTAAGGCCAAAGTACCACGGGACAAAGTTATAACTTGGACAACTAACTAGTTGGGCATCGGGCACACATACAACAGACAGTTCCGAAAGCTTCCAAGCCCTACACATATGTACATATATACATGGAGAACAGCACATGAGTCGTGCAAATACTCAAAAATGTAAATGAAATGAGCAAATACCTATCCTTTGAACGTCTTCCTAAAATTCGAATACATACGTTAATTTGCTTTGAAAAAATGTTTTTATGTTAAAAATAGCTTCCATTCAGCAAACTATACAGCAGGTCCGCAGTGTAGTTTGATAATTATGTGTATGTATACTTAAGGGGGTTCCACATCAGGGAAACGTGATCATGAACAAGACGAAAAATCCGTGAAACACGACGGTTAAAAGGCAATGATAATTAGTGCTCACGAAGCGAAAAATTGTGTTATAAATCCTGAAATGTATGTACACAGGTCTAGGTAAAAAGTACAAGTATGTTGGGTTTTCGCTAGGGAAGGATTACTAGGTGTCTAGGTTCAGTTTAAAACTTATGCTTTAATTGCTCCAGTTTAAGAGGGATTTAGTGGTGGGTGGATGTGGAAATTATGCAGAAATACAGGAAGGAGGAAGCAGTGAACATGTAATTTCAATACTCATTAGAATAAGTGTAGTAGCATCGTCCTTTTAACTCGGCAACGGTGTAATTAATGGCTTTTAAAGAGAAAGGACGGACGAAAGGGAGAGAACTTGAGTAAATTGGAGAGGAAAATTTCCTGGGAGCCATTTCAGCTTTAATTAGCAATATATTTTTCTCTTTCCAAAGATTGTTTATAAGTAGCACAGGCAATGCATAGGTATATGAGAATTTACGATTTTACGGGGAAAACGGGCACACCAAGGCTCTCAAAATATAAATATGCATACATAAATGTATAGATGTAGGTTGATGTTAAAAATATTTGCAGCATTTCAAATTGCTTCGAAGATGAGTTCTTTTATTCTCTTTTAAATCAGAGCATCCATTTGGCTTCCTGTTCACTTGAGGTATGTTTTAGTTATAAACGTCGTCATAATGGTGCCAGCGTTACCATTTCCTTCACATTTTGAAAGTTTAATTGGTCCCGGGAAATTGTTGTGCATTAAAATAATTGCTACTTGTAAATAAACGGGTGTGATAATGGCATTGTTTAATGTAAAACGAGAAGCAATTTTTCAAAAATATATTGCTTTTTACATGAAAGCACTCTCCTTATAAATGAAACGGTGACACTGTTTTGCTATTACCAAGGTTTATCAGTTTCAACATTTCAATGAAGCTTCGTTTTGAATTGTGGATTTTGTTGTAAATGTAGAGATGTTAGATAAAGGAATCCAATAATTATACACACTTCGCATTTTACTTCGTTTTAAATATCTATCTACTTAATATCAAAAAGTAACCACATTGAAAACTTGATCAATTGCGGCGGTACTTCTTGACTTTTAGAATTTTTAGCATTGGTACATTTTTACACTAGTGGAATAAGACGATGATACTTGAATCCTTGACCAGCTATATGCAAGAGAGATATGAAATACACTTCTAACATGAAACCATCTCATCATTCGTTACCCTTGAAAAATCAAACTAGAGCATGATATTGAAAAGACGTGTTTCTACGATACATCAATTTCAAACTAATAACTATATGCACTCCGGTTGCGTACTTAAAGGAATATTAAATTGAAACCACTACCGCATCCTGCTCCTGTACTTTGGTAGGAGGAACACTATCCTGGTTTTCGGGAATCTCCTTGCTTGTACAGCTATCATCAAATTTAGTACCGTACAGCGTGGCTTCTCCTGAGATATTTTAGGTCATTCCTGTGTATAAATGTCTCTCTCGTCTATGAAGTTTTCGTGTATAGACACTTTGTTATGTGAATTTACAGGAATATGTATTCTTTTTGTTACTGCACTGTTCACAAACAACGTTCTAAATGCATATCTACATCTGCATGTATGTATATATAACTACTTGATACTACACTTTCTCTTGGTGGTAGTTTTCCAAGTACAGAAGAGTCTTGTACACAGTCTAATAATTCTATTAAAATTGCCCTTAGGTTTGGACTAATTTCATGAAGTGCCATTCAAAGTCAGAGTTACTAATTAGTTAAATTAATTAGTAGACATTGCTACCGTGAGTTTATTTGTAGCTTCAATACAGCGACTTTGGTGCTGTCGTTGCTGTATGAATCTTGCCTTGGGACTCATACTTATCTAACAATATGTATGTATATTTCGTGGAAGACCTAATCTTTATAACAGTTGTTGCAACCAGGAATTCTTCATACAAGTACCTGAGTATGACTTTGTAAGTCCTTTTAGTTCATAATCACGGAGTAAGTATTATGCGTACTTATATAGTGTCAGAATTGCGTGTGGGGAAGAACTGCCACAGTACCCACGCCAACGATTTGTGGAATAAAATACAAAAAGACTATAATAGCGTCTATGAAAGTGACACTGGTACAACAAATCTGCTGCAAGTTTTATCTTACGGTGGTTAAAATAATACACTAGATGTGCAGTGAGCTAAAGATGTTTATTGTATGGTTGATATACGCTAGATCGCTGGAATCTTTAAGATGTGAAGAATGAGAGTTTCAGTAGTTTAGGTAGAGAACAAACAAGTGGCTGGTTTCATTTTGCAGCGGTTAAAAGAATGCGAGAATTTCCAAGTTTTCCATTCCCCCTTCGTCTTAGAACTAAAGTGGCATGGTACGATAGAAATAGGAATTGCTCGGGGCTTCGAAGATTTTTCTGCAAGTTTTCATCTTCAGGGACGAAATGGATGGGCGGTATGGAACTTCTCTAGTGGCTCAATACTAGGAAGGTAATGTTAGTATATTAAGTGCATACCAGGCAGTCTCCAAACTTCTTTTGTGTCTTTAAGGAAGATTCTCAGCTGACCACACATCAATATACCAGATGATGCCATGCATTTTATTCTTTGGAGAGCTGAAATCAAATAAAAGTCTTCACTTTACCCCACCCACAATGGCGAACGGCCTTTACAAACACATACCTAGTCAATGTATACTTAAATCAAGATCGAAAACTCAAAATAGAAGAAGGGCAAGTAAATTAGAAAATCTTTGCTAACGTTTGTTCAGTCGTCGTATTCTTTCATGTCCTTCTGCTCCCCTGACATTCTTGTTGAGTTTCCTTGACTGAAGGTTCTTGAGTATAAGTGGACATTTCCTTGTTTCATTCGCCTTCTCCGCTTTGTTTCTCGGACATTAGATATTTGTTGGAGAAGGCTTGCAGAGAGGAAGCAATAAGCTGCAAGTTATTTAGTAAACAATAGAACAACTTCCGCCAGCTTAAATGTGCAGCTCATTTCGACTCCCTAATAGTAATTTCTTGACTTTCTCCCTGTGTGTGCACCTGACGTGAAATTTCTAATAGGTTTGATTAACGCCGAAAGTCTTTTTCCGGACCTTCTCAAATAGTTCTCAACCTGCCTGCTACCAAAGTTACGGGAAAAGTTTTCCTTCGCCTGGCTATGTATACAAACATTACAAACATACATGGGTTGGTTTACCGCGCTGGTAAAAAAGTTTCGAATACACTTAAGCACAGTATTTTTATCCCTTTAGTTCGGAACAAGGACCTAGGTTTTATTTTTAGAGCAATTGTTTCCTGTGTGTATAGTTCACTTTTTTAGCTGAATCAACTTCGTAAAATACCAACACTATATAAGGGAGTAGATACCATCTGCGTGGTCTTTGATTGTAATAGTACCTAAGGTGTAAATCCTTCCTTTGGAGTAGAGGGTGGCACAATTACATTGGTACTTCTTTCTAAGGTACTGAAATGAGACGACTTCATTTATTTGGCGTGGATTAATTAAATGGTCGAATTCGGTCAACATGTTAATAATGTTTTGAAATGTACAAGGTAGCTAACACGTACCTAAAACATAGGGGTTTCAGTACTTCCTGTACATTACAATACCTGACTACCTAACTAGTCCTACTTTCAAAGTTTGTTTGGCTCCCAAATTTATATTTTCTTATTATAAATTTAATCTTGCCTAATAATAAGTCCGTAGTTCAGAAAAGTTTTAATTACTCAAAAGTTGTTGGCCTTATTAGCTAATAAGAACTAATAATTGCGTAAATAATCAGCAAAACGGATTATTCATTGAAGAGGATTATTTGCAGATAATTTTTAATCAACAATAATTCCGTCGCTGTACAAATTTAAAAAAAGATGCATAGTAAAAACGGCATGCTCTTATAAATCATAAATATACCTTTTGCGCTATATCCCTTGTTGGGTTGGAAATGTACAGTTGAAATTGAAAAGAAATAAGTTCAGTACTCGCCCAAAAGGTATTTAAGACAATGGCTTAGAGCCTTCGTAGTCAACTTGTGTAGTTTTAAGTTGGCAAAGTTTTAACCCGGCAAAAAGTTTCTGGGAGTTGTCTGGAGGAGGAAACTCAAGTTTAAAGTAAAAGGAATGTAGAACGTATTATAAGTACATGAAAGAAGATCCGGAGGTCTCTGTAGATTTTACTATACTTATATGTATAGGGAGGGAGTTACCTGCCTCTGTACATTATCTGTAGAAAATATTTGCGTACTCATTTGTGTATGGAGTCATGTATTCCTCTCGCTCGCTTCTTGGGTCAAATCTGAAAAATGAATTTTCTGAGTTGGGACCAAGGGATTAGAGAAATCCGCGGACTGAAGAATTTTACATTAGCAGACGGAGATTTGATATGCTAAGTTTTCCTGTCTTCTTTCAACTTTTATTTTTTTAGGTATGTGGGCTTGCCTGTGTGTCCTACATTTTTTGCCATGTTTCAGCAAATTATAGAATTATGTAGGATTTATATTTCAGTATGTCGTAGAGTTGTGTATATAATGTATGTGTTTAGTAAATGGTAACGCGGGATCATAAAGTCTTTATACTGGAATTTGCAGGATCAATTGTTGGAATGATTCAGTCTGCAGGTAACTTCCCTGAACATGAAACGAGATTCAATTTAAGTCCGTTGGCATATATGTGTAGGTTATGTGCTCCAGAGAATCCAATCATGTCGAACTTGTGTAGTTGAGAGTTTATGGAGGACTTTGTTGCTCTGCTAAATAAGTTTAGTCTTCAGATGTATGGTGTTTGCATCAGAGGTTGTAATAATTTTGTTGAAGTAATTCTTATCAGATGTTATTCCGGAATGAGAATCGTGCTCGAGTATATTTTGTGATAATTTTGTGGTAAAAGTTGTTCCAGCTGGTACAGAGACTCCTTGATATTGATCAAGATACAACTGATTAGTAAAGTTGAATTTCATTATTGTTTGGAGCGACTTTATTATTCGTAGTAATATTACTTTATACTACACAATACCCTTTGGCAGATGGTTCGAATGTTTCGTGTGTGTTTCCGTTGCAATTGTTCTGCGAAGTACTAAAGTAGTTTAGAAAATCGCTTGCCAGTAATAACCATGTCTAAAAATTCAGAGCCAAGCCAGAAAGAAAATTGGTCGATTTATGGGAAATGTGTTGAAAGCGGAAGCTTTACTCAACCCAATGGATTTAACTCCCAGCACAGTCCAATGGTCAAATGAAAGGCATGCCAGCTGTGTGTAGGGTTTGTCAGACATGTAATTGCAAAAATTTGCAGTCCACCCAAAACTTTCCTCATGGTAATAATAAGTTATATACCTATGTGTAAGCGATAGTCATATAGATCATGTCTGATGTTTACCTAAAATTTAGCAATTTACTCACTTTTGTTTCTTGCTTTCATTCCCTTTTTAGTATACTAATTAAATCCTTCGTAAGTTACGTATGCTGCACTGTTACTTCTAACATCGAAAATGTTTGTGAATCCGTAGCAATAATTGCAATCGACTTATGGTTAACATACAGTAATTTACCTCTAATAATTACATGTTTTGTTTTCAAGTTGTTCGTTATTTTTTTTCTTATTGGTATTGATTTGAGTAAATTCAAGTCTGAAATCATTGATGCAAGGTTAGATATATGTTGAAGGTACGTACTCCTGCTACCTATTACCGAGTTTGTTAGGATTTTGTTGGCGACGAACGTTGATTCGTTACGAGACGAAATGTCTGGATTTTAATTTGATTTGTTCTCTTTGGAAACGTATCATTAGTTTTGAGGAGATTTCTCCTCTCCAATCTTTGTTTGCTTTTAGAATTCAGCACGTACATAAAAATGTTAATGATGTAAACGAATATTTTCCTATGACTCAATTATAAAGGACTCGTTTTGTGGGTGAACATACAATACAAACATTTTTCAAATCTAATCTCCTAACTATATTTCGAAACTCTTATTGATGATAGTGTGCCGTTGAAAATTTAATGTATGCTTAGAAATCAACTTGATGAGTCTAGTGCACCATCGAACAGATAAACAATATTCGTAATTTTGCATTTGCTCTGTGGAATCTGATCCCATGATTGATGTAATATATGCAAAGTAGTGGATTTGTATTTGCGGAAGTATAACTGGAGAGCTATGATGCCAATAAATGAGGTAGTTCTTTTTTATGCTTAACTGAGTAAACAAGAACATTGAATGCAGATTGAAGGTACTTGGGTGCAGTAGATATATAATACATATTTATTTGTAGTCATGCAGAATAAGGGAAAATTCTACTCAATTCCGATTCACCATAAGAGGCTTAGAAGCAAATACTTATACGATGAGCCTGATTTTAGAAAACAATGAGGTGGTTGTAAATAATCATTTGTGGGAAAGCATTTGGTGTGTACGCTAAATCCTCAAATTACAGTCTCTCTTCTAAGGATATCTAATTTACCGTAAACAGTAGTATTAATCGCACGTGAAGTGCAATGACGATGACGACTATAATGTAAAAGTGAGAAACACGCTATTTGTTCAGTTGCAGTATATTCATATCAGCTTGTTCAGTTAGATTTTCATTTCGGCACACATGTGGGGTAAGAAATTTTAACAACTTCATATGAAATAATGCTTTTGTAGCATCAGATGTGCCGTACTTGTATTACTTCAAAACTGACAGGCAGTTAATTTTATTTAGCATCTGTGGTTACATTCTATGAGTTAGTGTAAGCAATAAAGTCATACCAGAAGCTTAAAAATAATTAAAATGTTTAATTCTTCAACCCAAAAAGTTCCTCTATACGAATAAACATCAAAGCAAAGTACATATGTATTCTCGAAACTCATTCGTCTGTTAAATTACATGGTTTATATTTTATGAGAACTTGTTTATTTTCAGGCAGCCACAATGCATTATTTATGCATGTTGACATGGTTCTGCATGCAGCAACGAGCAATGTAGACATAAGGTATTACTGCTGCTTTCTCTCCCTCACTTGCTGATACCATGCAAATTAGCCACGAGCTTTAAAGAATCTTGCTTAAGTCCTGAAGCGATTCCGTCATTCACCTACACTACTTGTAGTAAATCTTCATGCTTAATTACATCACTGCCGGGATATTGATGGGGTAAAAAAATTCTGTCGGGTCTGAACTAAACTTTCTTTTTATAGTTAAAGTCAGTTGCGCGTGCTTTCACTACCAATATTGTTTTACATCGTTAGGAAGATCTATACTTCGACGTAAATACCTTTAGGTCCACTAGGCTGGTTGCAGTTTAACATACTTCAGCACAAATAGTTATCGGATAAGCTATTAAGCAGTTTATTTAGAATGGGGCTACACATACATAGGTATTCATATCCTGATGAGGACAATACGTGGCTCGGCATTGCAAACTACAATTTAACTAGGATAAATTGTGGCGTGTTTACCATAAGGAATGGCTGTTTATTTTAGTGTTAAAGCTGACTATTTCTGTAATTACTTTCGGAGAGTCTAAAATATTAAGACTTATGTTCAGAAAGTGGGGCAGAGATGTACAAAGTTTTTGATGGTGTGAGTTGCAGTGGGAATGCAATTTAATCATTAATTGTTGTTGATTGTGTATGTACCTACAGCAAGCGGAGAACGGATTGACCACTGTAAAAGAAAGGAGGCGACTTGAATGGAGGAGAGCACAAGTTGTGGCAGTAAGTTCCAAAACGTATAATTTACGGGCTTCCAGGGTGAGCTTGAAGAGTTGAGGCGATTTGCTGCCAGAACCCATCCAGGTTGTACTTATGCCGGCATAACCGAGACCGAAGCGAGGTTGAATCCAAAATGTTTTCTGCCCCTACACATTTATCCGAGTTGTGGCAGCGAATTGAAGACTCCAGTCAAGTATCATTATGATCATGTATGGAAAATCGTTCTCCACTATACTTCGTTTGCCCAAGGTCGGCGTTTGGTCGTCAGATGAGCGCTGCTATATAATAATAATCTCACACAAGTACACGGACGTGAAATACAAGCAACCACAAAATCCAATTTCGCTGTTCCGGGCGAACCTTTCAACTTTCACTCTTTTTACCTTTTGGCCCATCGAATTACCCTCAAACTCTCCCAGTATACCCAGTGTAAATGAATTTTCACCGTGCAATGCTGAGTAAAAACAAATTTTATATATTTGTGATCCCTGGTATAAACGAGTTTTTTGTGATCCTCAGTAAAACAAATTTTTATATATATGTGATACCCCGTATAAACGAATTTTATGTGCGTTCCCCGATATAAACGAATTTATTTGTATTAGGGGTGTATAGATCGCTGGCCTGTACAAATTCAGGAAAGAGCGGTTAACATGAGTGCATAGGTATAAACTATAATCCCTACAGATTCATCTATCTGACACATGTGTTACAGTGTAGAATTTAGTGTATACAATATATTTTGGGAATGTATTTATTGTAATCGCATGAAAGAGTGACGGACATGAGTGGGCCGAACAGTAACTCCGACAGTCCGGAGATAATAAAACCTTTAAATCTTCTGCTAATAATAACTAACCACCTTACTACATGGACCAGGGTTGTTGTGAATCTCCACCACTACATATATATACTATTACAACTTTGCCCAGCATGTCTTCAGCACAATTTTAAATCGCTGGCTCTAAAGTACCTCTTGTGGACTGATGTGTGTCTAGTGTATTCCCTTAAGTTTTCTCATGTGTGTGCTACAAATGCTACTATAGAAGTACGGTGAATACTGTAGAAAGAAGGAGCATAAAGCTGTGTATTTTGATGTGAAAGGTTTTATAATCCATAGATATATCTATCTATAAGTGAGTAAAACGTTGAAAGTGTATTTGTAATAGTATCTCCTACGATGTCTCCAAGCATGCAAGTACATCAGAGAAGATAACATTTGAGAAGAATATTGCACTCGAGTACGAAAATTTAATGGTTGTGTGTGTGTCTGTTCCTTTCGTTCGAGCCCATTTTTTACTTACCTTGCCGGATATTTCACGTGACCCAAAAACATTTTGTGCTCCCCACATTGCTCATAATGAGCAACCGGCTCCCCCGTGTGAAGTAAAGAGACAGAGATGAAATTGACATCATTTTCCCTTTTGAGATTTCAACAATCTCTCCAACTACCAGACTCTCCTGTAATCAACTACACAAGTGGAAGTAGCGCCAAGCTATCATTTGTCATTCTTGCAGGAGGTAAATCCTGCTGAGGATTTTAGGTACCGTACATGTGAATAAAATATCAATAACCCGTTTTCTTCCTTCAATTCACCTGCGTTGGTTTTTCCCTGTTAAGTAGATGCTCTTATTATTTTCTATCATGTGTAACTATTTGCAGTGATTTATGTCAAGTTATTTTCATTATCGTGAAATTTTAACAAACAAAATTAATTAATACTTCCATACATAGTTATACAGCAGGTAGTTTGTACAAGCTGATCTGTTTCGAAAATGGAAACAGACAGTCACTATCGTATTGTATCACTACCAATGATACGTGTGTAACAATCAAGTCAAATTTTTATTTTTTAAATACCACATAACTTGTAGAAGTACGGATCTATTTAAACATCTATGTATAATAAATAGAATAACATTAACATTATATTTATACGTGTAATCTGTACTCTAATTCGTCTCGTCAAATTGTGAATAGCTACATAGGACTAGTGCAGTAGTATATAGAGTTTTAATGGTACAAGGTACAAGTATCTGTTTGGATTAAGCTCAATCCAAGGATTATTACAACACTTGTGTAATTCTAAATATTTCAGTATTGTGTCTCATCGTCAGTGTGTATATCTGTCTTTAAGTTGGTTCGGTGTGATCATTATCACTTATGGTTTAGATCTGTTTAGGTGTTTAGAGTGCAGTTAGAAGCAATACCCAGCAGATGTAGCAGCACATATAATACATGTGATGTTGTAAATAATTAATAATAACATTTACTATGTTTCTCTAGCTTGTACTATGGGGAGAGATACATAGTACCACAAAGATTTTATTATTTCTCTGTAATAAAGATTAAAGTGAATCGAACTTTACATCCGCACTTTGTTCGTGTTTTCTTTACTTACCAAGCTGAGGTAATGCCACATTGTGTATTCCTTCCCTTCCTGGTAAGCGCCTGGTGCTATATCCTGTCTTTGCATTTATAGTAGCGGATAACCCCGTTGCGATGCAATCTTCATGTGCATTTGCATGTCAAGTATCCTGGCCCAGAATTTTTTTCCCGATGAACACTCAACTCCTTCTAGATTGACCCGAATTCAACTCATGAAATTTGCATACAATGTATACATCCGAAATGGTTTCTGAGCTCCATGTCCCGAATTGCAATTTTTGCTGTTTCAAATACATATTTAATTTTTTGCCTCTGTCCAGTCGGTCCGCATGGATGTAAAAAAAAAGCTTGGACATAAGAGCACGAAGTGATGGCGTGAGTAGCAATATAAAGAAGGAATCGAGAAATTTTTCAATCGGAACGGCCAAGGTCCAGGATGGTTTTCCTATTCCGACAACCACGTGCAAACTTTGGTGTGAGTACATATAAGAGCTACAAACCTGCAGGAAAGAATATCTATGTATATTATAGACACAAAAGATTTTTACTACAAAAGCTAGGCCATAACAGATCAGACTTGAACGTGCCCTTGTGGAAAAGAACTTATGGCGCTTCACACACGCCTAACGTTTCCTACATATATCCCCGCGTCATGGAACTTTGGTCAGAAATATGAAAAGTTGGCGAACAAGTAGACTACGGAATGATAGTAGAGTGTGTACACGGTAGGTTGAATCACATCGCTTTTATTGCTATGGTAGTTGGACTGGTAAAAAAAGATGCAAGAAGCAGAAGAAGAAAGAATACTAACCTGGTCGTCCTCCGGAACAATCTTCACCGATCAATTCATCTCTCCTTTTTGGGAAACTTCATTCTTTCGGCTATATATTCCACACAGGAGTTACACCCGCGTATTGTGTGTTTGTATTATGTTTGATATGGTAAATGCAATGCTGGGGCCTCTTTCCCTTTCCGAACTCACCCACAATAATTCTAGTTCTTCAACAGCAACTAACTCCTTTTTTCTTTCCTTTTTTCTTCTCCGACTGATTGTGAGTCTGACAAGGTGTACTGAGGATGGTGTTTCCATGGTGGGTGCCCTCTCCTTACATGTATACGGCTCGTAACGTCGTAACACAATGCATCATTCAAGGCAGCTTTGACTGGGAATCCAGTAGAAATTGTGAAGAATTGCACTTTTATCATCTCTAGGTACTCGGTATTTCGGACTTATATATTACTGCTATACCACTCTTTCTGACTCCTACACACAACACACTACATTCCTGCTAAGTATAAACCATAAATAGATAAAACTCGGGTTTTATCAAATATTGTAGTTCCTATTATACAGTGGCTTTTCTTTTTCCCTAAAAGCTTCCTATACTTGCGTAATACGTACTTATTTGCAGTTTGTCGACCGGGAAACAGTTTCCCACTTTTCCATCAGTGCTTCCCCTGACCTAAAAAATATTTCCTGGCTGGAAGGTAAACGTGTATGAATTCAATATAAATAAACTGCGATTTTACTTTCTGTCCCACAGAGAACTTAAAATGTATTTCGTTGCAAGCGTATACGTATGTACTTATGTACACGCAGGGAGTTTACTTATATTTAAAGATGGCATAACAAATGAAAGGAATAAGGAGTGGAATTTTAGAGCGTTTATTCCTGAATGACTGGTAGAGTGAATCGAAGATTTTGATGTCAAGTTGTGTCAGGATGTCAAGTTGTCCTTTAAAGAGTACCTACATGAGAGTTTTAATACAGCAGTTTCCCTTAGAGGAATTTCAAATTTGCTGGAGTTGAATGGAACTAGAGACAGTTGTTTGCTCAAGATTTGTTAGTACCGAGAAAATGTTTGATTTCCGCGATGTCCCATCCATCCAGTATTCATAGATCCTTCGTACTCCGGCTGGGTATCTTCACGTTTGTATTGTGTACATAAAATTTGGTTGTACACAAAATACGGCTTTTAAGATTGACATTAAAATTAATGGGAAATTTCGCTTGTTTATTTGCATCGGGTCGTCTTGGAATAAGAATGTCCTCATAACTATGTGTACCTCATTAATTCACTATATGTATTGTTGTTGCTATGTAACAAGTACGCCAATTTACAATACGAAATATATTTTGTTACTACTTCCATTGATATATTTTCTGTAGGAATGTTTCATTCCTTGAGGAATTTCTCTACCCGGATCTTCTTACCCCGAATATTCAACATTTGGTAGAGAGTATTGTATGTATTGTGAGAAAATATTTCAATTTATTCCATGCTCGTCCTCAACTTTTATCAAACATTTGACAGTTTGATAGGCTGAAGAAAGCATTAAATCAGAAGGAAGAACCTCTCAATTCGAATTTTCGCCTCTGATCAAAGAAGAAGAATGGAAATTTGCATATAAATAGAAGTGGAGTTAACTGCACTTCCTGGTCCTCCCGATATTGTTAAAACCGGGATATACAGTTAAAATCATACTACATAACATTTCTAGAAGGATATGAAAATGCATTGCCAAATCAGTTCTGAGCCCACATTTTAACTCACTTGAGTATTCAATTCCAAAAATAGGCACTTGGCTACTTTTCATCGAGATAAAATATGCTGCAATACTGCTTAAAATAGGCGAGCCAAGTTCTGCTATGCATACCATAACATTATAGGTATAAGTATATAGTGTATTGCACACTCACTCTCATCGGAAAGAACCTAAAAGATACCGTTTTTGGTCAGGATATCCGTGATTGAGGTTACTATCCCCAATTGTACCGGCTACAATATTACAAGTGAGTCTGCTTATTTTTAACATGCATGTTACCACCAAAGTTACAGTAGTAGTGGATTTTGGATAATAGTTCCACGGGTGGATCACCTTAACTAAAGGCGGTAATATACATTATTATACAAGCAATTTGCACGTACAGTAGTCATGCACATAAATAAAATACAAGGAAGCGTATTACTATACATACGTGAAAATGAAAAATATCTAGTTTTCAATTTCATCGATTGATTTTTGAATTCAATACTGAGGCAGGAGCAGTAAATCAACTTGTATTTATTTTATGCATGCACGCCTCTGCACATCTCGGTTACAACTTTTCACCAATGTTCACCAGGAATGCGGAAACACATGAACTCAAGTACGTATAATAGTAAATTGATTTACATGATGCATATAAATTGAAGCCTTCAAGGAATGTCAACATTGAAAAAACTTGTGTCTGAAACTGGAAAGTAACAACATTGGTTATAAAGTAATGATACAAACTCACTATAGATACAGACTATGTACTCTGGTATGTACTGTACTTCGAAGTTCTGTATTTTCCCCAAGGAATTAGAAATGCTATAGATTTGTGAACTTGAAGCTGCGCTCAGGATTTGTATTTTACAGTGATGTGACACTTGGGGTCCTATGTATCACAGCATCGAAATGGTGAATTGAAATACAGCACTCACGATCACGATAATGTCGCTACCATGGGATTGTTTGGGTGAAAGCAATAAGAAGGTCGTCAATGTAAAGAATTTGACATTAGTTACCTTGGGGTTTCTTTATTCATTCTCAAAAACCAATATCGAGGGTATTTTATATTGTTTCTTTTTAATGTAAGAGCTCTTTGTACATGTATCTATAATATATGCGTATCTACTGTATTTACCTTCCTGGGATTTTTAGTTACTTTTAAAAATATTAGGCGCATATATGTATATGTAAATGCGAAAACTGCATGAGATCCTTGAGACTCTCCTTCCCTTAGTATGAGATATCTCATCCTCCTTATTTTTACGCAATAGGTGGTATTTCAGTGCAAGCCCTGAGCTTTTTATTTCTGCCCCACTACCGATGGCTTCATTCGTTCATTCTTTCAAGTATCTGTTTACATGCCGACAAGAGACGTGCTAGTACACAGGGTTTCCGGGAATTTATGTAGTTTTTGTTCCATCACCTCCTTCCTTTCCTGTTAGATCCTTTAATTCATTTTTGAACTCCTTTTTTTACATGAAAGTCACGTCCGTTATGCAAAATCTACACGTGCTCCAGATTATAAACACACGAGTTGCCATCATGCTGTAGCAAGAAATTGCTTGACATGTGAAACCATCGAATTCGCACACCTTCTGGTGTGGTTGTCGACGTCGACCTCCTGCCTGACAGAGTTTTCCAATTTCTGGATCTCGTATGCCGGAGCAAAATGCTAATGTTAAGATGCTGTTATTTATTGAACAAGACATGGAGTTTTTTTTGCATAATCCATCCTTTCAGTATTTTATATTTTCATGCTGAATGTTTAAATTGATCTATTTATCAACCTTGATATACCATTGTCAACATAATTTGTTTTGTTGTACCATAATGTAAAATTCATCTGATTCACAATATCCTATAAGTAATTAATTGTGCTGAATAGGCCCATGTTTTTAGATCAAAACGAGTTACAAATGCAAAGCGGGAATCGAATTAGATATACCTAATAATGAGAACATCAAGTGTTCATTCCTATTCATTGGAATCATTAGAGAAATAATAAGCCCATTTCCATTCAGTGTTGGTTAAGTCTATCGAGCGACTTCGGGAATTTCCTCTGCGATTGTCAATACAAGACGTGTTTCCCTCCCCAAGAATAAATACGAATGACAATGGGAGCGGAACCCATGAAAGTTGGGGGTGTTCCACTGACCATTGTTGAAGAAACGACTCGATGAATTTTACATCAGATGATTACATATTTGTGTAAGCCCATAGTACAAGTCTATATTCCAGCCTATACAGTGGGGTGTGCATTATACTTCTGATACAACTAAATGCAACTGCAAAATACAGGGTTTCTTTAAGAATTTCAAAAAAGTAAGTCAACTATTACCTAGTTTTATCATGCATACTTTGGTGGAATGTATTCGAACGAGACGAAGAACGGGCCATTTTACAGACTTGTGGGGATGGTTTATACTATAGAAGTCAAGCTAATTTGTAAGTCACAACGTGAGCTCATCACCTCATTGAGCAAAAGTGAATTCAACCGATCGGATTGTCGGCAATCTTCTATAGGGGCAATTTAAAACCATTCCGTCCGATCCATCTTCTTTCGCTTCGTGATCTCTTCCACTATCAAAGTACACAATGCCATTTCCTACTGTAACTTTCAAATGTGCGGCGAGTCTCTTTAGACTCTGCTCCTCCGCCTCATCATTCCAATTTTATGTCTGTGGTACACGCGGAACCAGTTTAGCTTGACTAAGAAACCCTTTCTAAGGAATAAAACCGACACTAGTATATATGTATATGCATAGAAATGGTTTCCTCTCGCGGTTCATAAAAATGTCAGTGAGCATCAAGTGAACCAAATGAATACCCGCTATTCTAAATACTTGATTATACGATACTGCATTATGGGTATGGAACTGGAAATTCACTGGAAATTCCGAGGAATTCCTAAAGAGTCAATGCACTTGAAAACACAGCGTCAACCGAAACCAAATTCGAGTTAAACAGTCACAATTTCTTTTACTTAACAGTTAAAACAATCCTTACAGAAAATCATTTCCTGAGAATACCGAATAACATTCAGGAATTAAAACGTTTAAAATGACAATTTAAACAAAATACATTAAAATGCTCGAAACAAAGTCACATGGTGGGGATGAAGTCAATCTCGGTGGGCTCCTTGTCAGTCTACTTGCCCCTGAAAAATAAAAAAATAAATATAAGTAAGTGTCGGGTACTTATTTCAAGTTGGACTCGACTACTCAACCATGCTGAACAACATCAAAAGAACTTAATAGTATAATCAATCACGTAGAAAAGCTTACCATCGGTTGTGGCCGTAACCGCCGCCTCCATAGCCACCACCTCCATATCCGCCACCATTGTATCCGCCACCTCGGTATCCGCCGCCTCCTCCATATCCTCCACCGCCGCCATAGTTTCCATATTGCCGTGCTTGTCTTAAAACTGTTGGATTCTCCAGATTCTGGACGTCAAGCTCTACTGGAAATTAAAAAAAAGTATAATTATTATCAACTAAAATGAATTAAAATCATAACCACCACAAATCCATGTAACCACCTCTCCACAAATACAAGTAATTTAAAAATCAATATCTAATGTTTGTATTTAATTCTATACTATTATTGATCCTTTGTATAATTATTATATAAAACTAAATTAAAAACAAAATACTTTTAAAAAAATAAGAAAAATAAAAACTGAATATTAAATCCCGTTTACCTTCTCTGTTGCCATTAAACTTGGAATAAGGAACGCTTAAAGCTGAGTGAATGATGAGGGACAAAATTACAAGACAAACCATGTTGCAGCCCATTTTGATGGAAAATGTACGTAGTTTTGAAATGCTTAAAAACAATTGAATTTATAAAATAAAAAATAAATATTGTAGTACTGGTGGAGCGGTTGAACAGCGACTGATAAAACAACACTGAAAGTAATTTGTTTTATATACTCCACTCGAGTATCTTTTTAGTTCAATCTTAGTTCAAGCTAAAATTAAACAATTTATTCCAAAACTTCCCTTGTTGTTAAAAAATATGGGGAATTCCATAACCTTTAACATGAAATGAACTTCAAGTCTAATTGTATCATTGGTGTACCTGTGGGATGATTCAGGAATGAGTAGGGATTTACATATAGATTTTCCAGAATAATAGTCAGTGGAGTGCAACCCAACCCAACTATTTTTATCATTCCAGAAAACCAAGACAGAATTTTTATGGAAATACCCGAGTATTTAGATAGAAATAGAAAGAGTCTATAGAGTTTTACTATATAGATATGTGGGAATTCCATGGGTCAGAGACTGGAAATAGCCACGGATTTGTGATGGTTACCCCTGTCAGGAACCAACCATTGCCATTTGCATCCCATGTTTTAAATCGGATTATGCAAAACAATTGTTTGAAGCTCCCTTGCGAGCTGCGAGACGTTTTTGTATTATATTTATAATCAGGCTTTTCCTTGCATCGTCGGAATTTGGACTATAGTATGTATTTTAAGGAATCATTTGTAGTCGTTTGACAATACAGTGACTTCATCTCTCCTACAAGAAATGCACAATCCAGTATGCATAAACGTCGACGTTGTCGTCATTCTAAAGTGTACCAATGTTTATTACGAATTGACAATGTCAACATAATGTAAATTCAGGAAGGGTGAAAATGATATTTACATAGATACTGGAGGAAGCCGGAGTTCATCAACTAAAATTAAGACCCTTTTGCTCCGCCGAAAAAGCCATTGACGTTCCAAAAGAAGTCTAGTAGGTTTGTATAATACTGAATAATCCCCAAGTAATGAGACGATGCGTCATCAGTAGATTAAAAACTGGCTACAATGATATTACAATCTACTGCAAATTAAATATTTCGCTGGAAATAACTCATACGTTTACATTTCTTGAATAAAGTTCGTTAGTGTGGAAAGAGTATCTATCTATACATACCTGGCTGGCGTTATTAGATATGAAAATCGTATTAGGTCTATGGTATTCAGTACTTTATTTTTGGACATAATTCCTCATCATATAGTTTTGTATTTAGATCTCCAAAGTTGTTTAATTTGATATGCACGCGTCCTCTCCTAAATACAAAATATGGTTCCGCCAGTGACATAAGACCAAACTTAATTTACATTTAGAGGCATAGTATTAGTCAAATTCATTTCCAACTGCGGTAACAGTACATATTTTGATTCAGTACAGTGACATTCTTTTTACTTCAAGACCACTACAACAACATATTCTTCCATATGTAGTTAGATTCGATTATGCAGCATGCAGAGTATACATCTTTATCTTTTCACACGAACGGCGGAAATTTTGCATGGGCTTCTGAAATAAAGCGATTACGACATTACTTTGACAGGGAATTTATGATAGACTTCTTTACTCCACTCTGGCCACATTTGCAAAACTGCATATTACTCGCATGTACATATGTGCTTGCACTACGTTATTATAAAGCATCTTGCACTATCATTCCCTTTATACATATGCATCTTAATAAAAGAGTAGATACTGACTTCATCTGCAAAATAAGTTGTTCTGAAAATCTTTCATCTTCTCTTTAACATGCTCCGAGCCTTGCAGCAAAAAATATCTAGGGATTCTTTGACTCTATATTACTACACTATTTTACATGCATTCATGTATATAACTTATACACAAATTTGAATCGTTTATAGTTGAACCCTTTTGCGAATCACAACTTCTGCACACATAAATAAATTTTATTGTAAATGTAACATTATTTGAATAGAGTCAAATACAAACTCAAATGGAGGTTAAAAAGATTGCGAAGGTCATAAGTTCATAAATTATTGTCGTCGTTAAATAAACTGGCTCTGGGCGGAAGATACTATACATAAGACATGGGGAACTATTGGGTGTATATAGATATAGAATAACATTTTTTGGTAAATTACAATAACGGATGCATAGGAAGATTCGGGAATGACGATATTGCTGTCATAAAGTATTTCAAATGTCATACTGATGTCTTTGAAATACACTGCAAATATTTAATATTATTTAAAATCATATTTCCAGTGTCTCGCTTTGAGGCGGAATGAAGCGACAAGAGTCCTCAAGATGAGGATATTGCTTCAACATCATTATTTCAGAGTTGGGTGTCTCATTTTACTACCAAATTCAAACAGGCGCCGTATCTGTAAACACTAAGCACTGTCATACATTTCCTCAGTAATGTTTATTTTAAAGTCTGATTCCGAATATTCAACAGAATAAATAATATTACATATGCGACGACAATACGTTAACGATGAATTAAATGATGCACTAAATACTCTCAAAATGGGCTTGAAACGATTCCGTTTCTTGCAATAAGGAAAGCATGCAATACTCATACATTGTCTGGACCGCGGTGTTCCAATTTTTGAAGCAATGAATCCCCAAAATTGAAGAGTGCCTCATAACCATTTCATTCAAGATGACGCAGCAATTTTTATTATTTATGGACATCCCCGTATACGTTTAAAAGACATTCAGATATGCAAAAGTGCTTATATCAGTTCTATTACCAACAAAGATGGGACCATATAAATGTTCATAGAACTGTCAGCGATTATTTAGGGACCTTGAGCCAGCAAGGTAGGAGAAGCAGTATATGGGGTACTCAGTTCGAGAAAAAATAAGACGAAGAAGCTAATAAGGTATGAATCCTTTGGAAATTCAGATTGAAATCTCTCTGTGATGTATTTTTCGATATAAATCCAATCATAGAGTTTGAAATTGATTCGTTCATCCCTAAAAAAGTGTAGGAGGAATGGAGCAACACAGTAAAGATATAAGTGCAGGATGTGATCTGTGACTGGAACAGTCAATAAAATATAGTTCTTTTTCAAATAGATCATATAACATGGATGCCTAAGAGTAAAAACAAATAGTTTCGAGGCTTCATTTGATTTACTTGAAATCCAAAGGGATTTATGGACCATCGACGTCATTTGTTTTTCTGTCCCT
>JAQGAK010000422.1:0-82100 GCA_034696945.1 Lipothrix lubbocki
CCTATCTTTAGCATTGGTGGAAAGTGGAAACTATCCACTTTCCACGCGAACTAGACAGTTATGTGAAAGCCAGCCCAGTTTTAAATACTTTGATACGTCACACTTTCAGTTGTTGTTCAATCGGAATGAATGCAGTGCAGTTTGATTGGGAATGGAATTCTTCACACCAATTACAATGGTTATATTCTTGGAAAATGTATACTTTCCGCTGTGGAACTGCTTATACTCGGAAAAAAATTATGGTACTAATAAAATATTAAGATGACAAATGAGGAAGTTGCCGCCCGAGTTTTATGAAACGGGTTTTAAAAGATTTACCTTCTAATTTCCATCATACAAGTGTTCGCGAATTTAGTGGAAATTTAGAAAATTAATGGTTTAAACAGGTAATCGGCATCTCTACGTCAGGTTAACTAATCTGAAATGGCTCACGCGTCGTTTTTATAAAAGTGTGTATTATGTATGCAATTTAGATTCATAGTGTTTAAAATCAAAGTTGTTCTGGGAACACGCGTTTTAGATGCTAGAAGGCTAGCTCAAAGGAATAGACAAGGAGCGCGGCACAAGATGAAAAAACAACTTATGGAGCCATACTGCTTACAAAATTTAGCTAATCCGAGCCTGGAAAGTCACATCGTTATAGCGACCGAGTTCTAGAAACTGAGATTTTCAAAGCCTGGAGATAAGTTCCTAATTCGGTAATCTCGTTGAAACACAAGCTGAAGGATGAAGTGACTGAGAGGACACGAAGGAATTAATGAAATTCACTTATCGACGTTCGCGAAGACAGTTAATATGTGAAGACATACGTCCGCGGGTGTTTACACTGACGCTCCTATATCATCCAATCCAGTCTGACTCTTTCATTTAAATTTTAATCCGAAATAAAAGCTTGTACACATATTGTTCTCAATCTATATAATCAACAAAGCCTCAGGTTATGATTTCTTACCAGTGTTTTTAAAACTTTCACTGACACTTCAACTGACAGGAATCTAGTTCTCTACAGATATTATCCAAATCCTTCAATTTGGCTTAATTACCATGTCTAGAGTCTCGACTGAAGGTTGGAGAGCTTGGAAGGTACAAGTTTTAAGCTAATTTCACCATCTTTCTAATCCTCTCAGTCTAGGTTAGAGGATCAGGGAATTATCTTTAGCAACATGAAGCTATAACGGATTGTTGTTTCTCCTCGCCATGGAATTAAAATTCAATTCAGAATTTCAGCTGTGTGCGTGTTTTCATCATTTCTTCATTTCCAGAATTACTTATCGTTTGGAGCAGCGAAATTCCAGTTGGCCGGTCAATCAGCAACGAGACAAAGGTTGAAAGCCTTTGTGTATTAATATGTAATAACAATGTGAGTCTGTGTTGTGATTGTGAATATCACTCCATTGCAATTGCTCCGAAATTTCTTTGTATCGACTCTTGAGATTTATCATCGTCGCTACTTCGCCGAGGCTCCGAAAGATGTTTTATGTTTTTGCTCATCGAAGCTATGATTCCAGTCATATGATATCCATCCCACTGTATTGTTCAGTGAAAGTGAGAATGTCTTCATTAAAGTTACAATTTATTTGTCAATGGAAACCAAAATCCCTTATCAATGAAAGTCAGGAAACATAAGTGAAAGTCAGAAACTACGTATTCAACAAAATTTAGAATTTATTCACTGATAACTCAAATAACATATCTATCTACCAACAGTTCCATTCAAACTTTTCAATTTGAGTACATCCCGATCGTAATGCCAGAGAAATGAGCATTACTTGAACATTGAGAGGTCGAGGCAGCGTAGCGTAATAGCCTACCACGCTGCGCTGCCCTGGTAGCGCGCTAAATACTACTCGGGTGCATGATTATATCTGCACTTTCCTCGAATTCCATAAGGTCACTCGGCTCTGTGGGCGACTTCGGTCCGGTACGGGGTAACTAACAGGCACACAGAGATAGGGGATTTGGATCTACCACCCGTTTCCCTTGCCTGTTTGTGTTACAGCTGGGAGATCAGTCTAAATATTGTACTGAAAATATTTAAATAGAATGTTAATACAGTCACTATTATTATTATTGCAGGATAATAGAATCAAAGAATTTGTAACGTAGATATATATTAGAGTTTATAGCATTAATAACATATTCACATACCCCCAGATTTTTAAATGACTACAATATGTATGTACATATTAGTTTGAAAGCTGAATATGAGTTCTTGGAAAAGTTTTTATATTCTAGATTTCATTGAGATTATATTATAGTCTTTGCCGTTTTATATGTAGTATCTTACGTCTACAATTTCTGGTAGTTTCCGTGTCCGTGCTATAAGCTTAAATTTTCATGCAAATGGGTAGACGTTACTTTTTTTTACTGGGTACCTTTTCCTGTTCAGGTTTAACAAAGGGTGAGGGTTATGAAAAGAGGATGACGGAAGTGAGTGTCATCTTGTAAAGAAGTCGTATAAGATAGACGTGAAGATATCTGTATGTTGTTCCAATTGTACCTCGTATCTCTACAGGAGGAATAGCACATCTAAAAAGAAAAGCAAGATAGGTATTTACAGAAGGCAGAGCGTGGTTTTAAAGAAGGCATAGCATATCTTCACAAGAAAACCAGTGTGCCTTTAAAGGAGGAAATACATATGTACATGAGCGAGATTGAATTCTTTCAACGTTATTTTGCCCTGGCGACGGAGACTGCCCTACTTACATTCAAATTAAATAGAGTTTTTGGTGACAGAATCTTTGTTGTATCGTCACACATCAGACACTGCACCGCGTCTTAGAGAAAGAGGAAACTTTCAAGTGGACAGCATTCTTGTCTGAAGTCAAGATGTGTTTATACATACTTCATAATGCTCCCCTCGGAGTCAATTACGGATGTCCTGGATTGAAGTTTTTCCATGGAATGAAAATTTTGTTTTTGAATGCATGTTAGCTATTTGGTCAAGTATGGACGGCAAGGGAATGAGCTTAAAATTAGTCGATCCTTGTATATACATGAATGACTAGAGGAGGTTCTCCCAGCTGAGATTCACTAGTGTAACAAACTTCTTTATATGTAGTCCGAATCTTCGCCTTCATGTTGCCCGATACAACAACCTGGATTTGTCTCAACGGCGAGCGGAAGCGCTTATAATGCCAATGACCCCCAAGCAGCATCGGAAATTCTACCTTGATGCGGGTAGTCAGGGAAGATGCGGGAGGTGGATTCCAAGACTTAATTGTATTATCCCAATTTTTCTTTATAATCTTAATCTACATATATTCATTTCGAATTCATTATGTACAAACACGCTGATTTCATTACTGTGGTCCCACGTGTTACCTTCAGAGGCATCTCCAATTTATCACAGGTACCTGAGTCACTTTGGAATGTCATCACTACTCTTTTAAAAGATCAAGCTAAAATAATAAAAAGTGTTCAATAAAATTGAGATTGGAGAAGAAGAAAAACAGGGGATCAATTTATAACTTCGAAATCGTACCTGCACTCTAAATGAAATTATCTTCTTTGTCTTAATTTTAAGAATAGGAAATTAATTTTATCGCTCCCGGCGAATAATTCCTGGAGTTGATGAAACTTCCGGAACCTGCAACAACATACTTTGATGATTTTTCTCGCAAGCAACTTTTTCAAGGATGAAGTTAGATGGAAAAATAATCCACTGGATTGACCTCCGCCTTGTTGATTATAGTGCCAATGCCGATGGTCCTCTCGCTCGCTTCTTCCTCTATGTATTAATGTATTGCATGGAAGATTATGTGACGAGTAATCTTCAAGCTCGGGTTTTTATATTAAACTTTACAATTTCGCTCTACACAATGTATTTTCTGTAGTTTCTGTAACTCTGCTTGACCTTTAATCAATGTATGTAACTTTAATTAACTACGTAATTTTTTATGCACACACACGAAGGATCATAGTACGACAGTACGACAAAATTACACCCCCACAAATCTTGCTTGACAGATTTTTAAGTCGGCTGACACTGGAAGTTGAGCAAAAATTGAATATTCCACAGGAGCATGACAAATTATCATAAATCACATACATCAAACAGAGAAAAACTCTTGCATAATTATTGAAGCACTCTCTGCACTGGCCTGAGTAACTCTAAACTAGAGAGTGCTAATTAAATGAAAGGAGTTGTGAGTGACAATAGACGGACGCGAGTTGTCCGAAATAGGGTCAATCACTACGAATTATATTTTGATGGTTGGGCATGAGTAGAATGTATGACTGCAGGAGCCACTGGAACACATCTTTGAAACAGACGGTCATCAGACAAGGTCCAGGTTTGGGCTACTGATGTGAGGGAACCCAAACAAAGACGTGGCGGGAATGACAAGAAACGAAATAATAGATCCGATTCCCATTCCGTCCGACAGCTAGCCCGTGCGAAGTGACTGAGGAAATCGTCGTGCTGACGACGAGATCTACAAACTATCCTCATCGAATATTAATAGGGGCGTCTAAAACTACAATACAAACTTGATTCCTCAATGGACTGTTTCGCCACATTGATCCGAATGTCTATTGAAAAAGGCACGTAACCACCAAGAAGATGAGGCAAAATCTTGATGTTGCTATTCCATTGCATATGGATAACGTAGTTACTAAGAAGAGTGTAGGTGCTGGTAAACTTCACGTTCCTTGACAAAGACAATCTCGATAGGGCTCCGTATCCTGAAAGGCTTGACATCATCAAGCCTTTCCAACTATTCTCCAGTCAGGCTGAGTCTTCCGAATATCCTAAAACTAGGATCGTATAGATATTTCACATTCCCCATTCTACAGTCTTGGCAGTACTAGATTTTACACTTCAAACTACATATTCATTCTCTATATATTACAGGTTATCATAGGTACGTTGCAAGTGACTCTCCGTACAACGGGAGATACTGTGGGTACGTTGTAGAATGGCCCTACAGTGCAGAAGAGGTTACCGTAAGTACATTCTAGATACCTCCAGGACGTTGCAGGTTACCGGCAGTACATTTCAGCTACGTACAAGCAAGCAATCTAGCGGAAATCCACTTGGCTTTCAACTCACTCTCAAATCAAATGCACGGAAGAGACAGACAGATCGGAATGGAAAAATGCCGCTTCATCATTACTCCTGTACTTTGTGAAACAGATCAGGTAGACGAGCCAATGTTTGTTCTCATCTTCCTCACTCACAATGGGTTCCTTATGAGGGCTGCAGCTGCCATCAACGTACTTATATATGTATCACCACGTGGCGAATATGGGAGCTCAGTCTAATAATAATAATAATGTACTTATACCAGGGATTTTTATAAACAGTTATTTCCAAATGCCCACACTTTGTAAAAGGATCTCTCAAAAACAAATATCCAGAATACAGCAATTGATGCAAACCAAGGCATGGTACTGGATTTAGCTTATAACATACGCTCTTGGATCCCATAACTTCAAATAAAATTCCGCGATACATATTATGATAATACAGAACAGAAGAAAGTACTTGTAACAGGTATTACAGAACTTGTAGCGGTAATAGCTTATGCTTATGGTCATGCTCTTCCGCTCTTTTGGGTCGACGTGTTGGTTTGTAGGTTAAGTTCTCAGAAAAAAAGCATTCAAAGTGGATGGTTGGGTTCGAAGAAACGTCCTGTTTAGCTGTGCAGCATGAGCAACGAAGCTTGGGGTGTTTTGATTTCGGCTGTGGAGATAATTTGTACATGGAGGAAAATAACGTCGGTTAAACCGGTTAGGTGCTATTTTATTCTTCTGCTAATTTGCATAAGCCCTATGTTAGTTTTATAGAAGTTCTCCTTTGCATAAGTGCTATTTTCCCATTTAGCACATGCTAAGGACAAGAACTGTTGTTGCGTATTTCCCCAATATTAAAGGCTCGTTGGCGGTCACTCACGTCACAATTGACATTCCATTCATATTTCCAAAATATAAAAATGCGGGAAATTTAAAAAAAATGATATTGAGTTCAATTCCAGTCTTAGTTAAGTTGCAATCTTTTCGGAAGAACAAATTACAAAATTAACTGTGGAAATATTATTAATTAATTTAATTTTAATAATTTATCAACTTAAATTAATATATAATAATAAAATCATTACCACACTTTAATTTGAAATTATTATTATTACATTTGTGAAGTAACATTGAATGTTAAAATAATAATTCAAAAATTAATCATTAAATGAATTTAATATTTTGATTTTATTACATATAACGACAAGTAAGCTTTGCGCACTTGTTTTCAAGGCGCGGCCGCCTAATCAAGTTAAAATGCCAATACAGTAGTATATTAATCCATATTATATGCAATATGGCGGTATATTTAAAAATTTTTAGAAAAAAAGTAAAAATCGTCCTATTTGAACCCGACAGAGAAAAGCTGCAGCCAAAATAAAAATACGTCTATGAGGTAATTTAATGAACCTAATCAAATGATTGGGCATTATTACAGAACGAATTTTAAATTACAATTTCATAATTTAAAATATAATTGTTTCAAAAATTTCCATTTACCGACCTGGTCATTAAAAGCCTTAATGATGTTAAAGCTCGCTATACGCGACATCATTATAAATGGAAACTAATAACAACAGCAGCTTTCTTGCCTAGGAAATTTACATGAAATTTTGACTCTAATAGTTTACAAAGTGCCGTTAGTTAGAGTTTCTATTAAATAATTAGACGTAATTTTAGAACGGATTTTTAATCACTATTTCACAATTGTAAACATTACAAATTATTTCAAAAAAAAATCCGCTTCTAGCGTCGAAAATCATTCAAATTTATTTCTAACCCAAAAATGCTGTCGCTGTAACGAGTGTGCTAAGGTCGCTAATAGCGAGGATCCACTGTAGTAAGGTTTTAATGACCTATGGTAGAAACGGAGTATTGTCGAAATTTGTAATGTTTTAAATTGTGAAATAGTGATTAAAAATCCGTTCTATCATAACGCCCAATCATTTGACTTGTAATGGTTTTACCACAAGAACAACAGGACGAGTTATTATCTAATTCAACAAAGATTTTTACGCAAAATGTTGTATATATACAGAAATTTTTGATTTGTACAATCTTATAATTTGAAAGCCACTCATTGCCCAATCATTTGATTGGGTTTATCCAGCTAGTAATTAATACTGCTTTGTATTTTTGACAGCGCTGTTCACAGAGAGCAAAGTTCATTATCAGGGATACTCGTATTGGGCAAGAGAAAGTTTCAGAAATCGTTGAACAACATGACGACAGCAGCTGTTGATACAGAAACTAATTGTCAGCATGAGCTGAATTAATTAAATAGTGGAAGAGCAGTTCTTTCTGACTTCCAGTGACTTCTGTATTAGAATTCCAATACAGTATAATTCCTCGGCCTGGAGAAAATAGTTTTTGAAGTGATAACTTTCTTATGTAGAGAAAGAGAGAGTGGAAAAGACCAATGATCGTACATCAAAAGAGGTCACATGCATATTGTTCACTGAAGCTCATAGCTCTTATAACATCTTCACCCACTTCATCTGCAAGTTTAGGAACGCATGCCAAGATTTCCGCTCCCATTTACAGGATCTTGCCAATATTGCAAGAGATTATTGCATGTATGTGGTAGATAGTTCTAATGGCAGTTGCTTTATTGTTACTCTACCCCAAGGCTTTCTCCTTTCGTCAAGCAAAACTTGCAAAAACTTTGCCCGCTTACCTAGTTAACTTATAGATGGTTTTTAAAACGGTTGATTAATTCCCGGTAATTTAAGTTCCTTGAATTTCTGACGTCTGCGTGCGCAAATTAATTTAACCCATGTAACGTGATAAGCCTACACGAGTGCATGTACAGATATTGTGTATTTTATCGCTAGTAGTTGCAAGGATACATATCGTCGGTGAAACATGCAAAGGTGCTAAAATTTTCGTAACGTTATGGGTTAAAATTTATTTTAGCAGTTTAACCAACGATATGCGCTTGCAATGTACCATACGTGCGCAACGTGATGTTCACATCACAATCAATGTTCTAATACACATGTAATGTAATGTACGCACCCAATGCTCAACTACAATGAAATAATTAGATCTGCAACCTACATAACAGCCTTTATTGTGTTGTTCTAATAATTGTATTGTATAAATCCAGGTAATCAAGATCATCGACAATTTTGTTATCCATACTAGTTTAATAATTGATTATGCCATGAAAGGCTTCTAAGTTCTCAGCCTTCGCTCTAGTTCTGCTGCTGCCATTTAAAGTTATTTGTCCAAAGTATTAGTACAACAGAAGCAAGTCTACTATAATATATGTATATCGTCAAATAAGTATTAATGTTTCGCATAGCATTATTACAGTGCTACAGTTTGAAACACTTGGTTGAGTTTCATAGAATCGATCTATAATATCATGCCAGAGCAATGGGTGCACTAGAATCCATAACAAAGGAAAACTGATGATGTACATACAATGTATAAAACGAGGCAGTTTTCTGTACAAAGCACTAATACTAGATGTACCTAAAAGCTAAAGTTAAACCAGTTACTCTGTATTTCAATCTTCCGAGAATCACTTGGTGTGATATAGAGAACTGCTAGCCGTCAGGAAATGATTGCAGTCTTTATATATGTCCTGCTGAATATAAATGCTGGACTGGGCTGGAATTGACGTCTATGTTATGCATTTCGTCCTCTTTTACGACTCAAATTTAATGTGGAATCTTTCAGACTATACAGTGATTGACTGTGGTGCATAGTTTGTAGCAAAACTACGATGAACAGCACAAGGCTTGCGTGTTCAGGTTTACATACTGCATACAGAACATTGAAGGTGTTGTGTATAATGGAATGCCATTAAATGTTCTAGCATGAAAACACTCGTACAGTGTCATTCATGGGAGGAAACTGGTAAGAAAAGATCCTCACCATTTTAGTATAACGCGTGAGGTTTTAGAAAATAAATTATATTTATTGTTTTGGGCTTCATTCTCCAGCATTATTCTTGAGCGATACAGAAGCCCGTCGTAATAAGTGCTTGGTCTTCAAAAGCTGGAGTACTAGGTGAAGATTGAGAGGAGTAAGTTTTCTCGTAAAAATAAATGAATTTTACGCAGCTGGATCTGGAGACAGTGAAAATATTTCTATGAATGTTTTGCTCTTAACGCGTTAAGTCATTTGAAACATACTTGAGAGAGGAATTTGGGTAAAGTGTTCAGTGCCGCAGTGGAAGTACGGAGTGGATATTGGAAAGCTGTGTCGTTTTGAGAATAAGTGGAGCAAGCGCAGCTTTGTTAATAGATGCAATGATGGTGCTTAACTAAATTTCCGCTAAAAAATCAGGATGATTTCCTGTCTAAAAGCATTTCTCGATTTGGAGCGAAACGAAAAAATGTGCCATATTTCCGGAGTTAATACTTTAAGGGAAATTTTTGGTTAAATCATTATATCTTAAAAAAGTTTGGATATGAAATATCTTTGGGGGAAACAGGACGAGACCTTATTAAACTAAGTTTCCTACAATTTCATAACGTTTGAAAAATTGAAATACCGCATAATAATTTGTCAGTTTTCGCTTCACTGGATCTTCGCTTATTTCTGCTCATAAAATTTTCCTGATATATATTTATATATTATACTGACTTATGCTCCAATAAACGTCGAGCTTGGAAATAATAGAGTATGGACTCTATATAGTGTGTATGGACAAGTGTACCAGCTTTCTTTCCATGGTTGTATATAATAGAATTTAATTAGCATTAGCTGTATTTAGGTACCACTGTATTGACATCAGGTGAATCCCGTAACGAGCCTATTGGTTCGGATGTTTATGTATAAACTTCAATCATATTTGTATAGTTATTGAAGTACTTATAAACAAGATAAATTTCAAGTTAGCTTTTAAACACCTGGAAAACTTAAAAATCTCAGCTCCGCCGACATTTGTGCGCCTTTTTCCAAAAGCTATGTCCGGAGAGGTCGCTCCGTAATAGCATCGCAAATGTGTTATTTTAAATCAAAATTATAATCATTGTATGTTATTTAAGGAAGAAATTTTTAAATAACCATTTTACAATTTTATTCCTACTTGTAGAATTTAGGAAATCCATCTCCTTAAATAAATGTAGAAGAGAAAAGAGAATATGACCACAAGGTTAGGTGCATATTGAACCCTGAACCAAGGGTCAATGTCAGAATTGTGAAGTTGAGTTAGATATATTCATTGCTATATCATTATCGAAATCATTGGTTAGCATAAATGTGAAATTCGTAATTTCACTGACATTGTTACAATCATAAATTAAATATTGTTAAATATTGTAATTAGGAAAATATTATTAATTATTATAGTGCATGATGTCTTTCAGTCGGAATCATTGTGCAGATGCACGTGTTCATTACCATCAACATAATATATTTTATCAATCCTGTTGTCCCATCTTCTACATTTAGATACTTCTCTTGTTTTTGCACAAACAAAAAACAACTTAACACATAGATAATAGCGACACTCATGTGTAAAGTGTGTGTGTAATCGTTGTAAGTACATGGGGTAGTTCTGTGCAAAAGTCAGATATGTTTTATAGGACAATGCCCGCTTGCACACAAATGATGCTATTATCATCTGTTGACTGCACGTGTGTATTGCACTGTCAGCAACATACGTGCTCAAGATAAATTAACTTCATGTTCATATGTTGCATGCTGTTTTGTTGCTGGAAACTGTAGTACAATGCTCATATAATGCAATCCAACATCCGAGCTGCCTATGCTGCTCTTTATGCATCGTATTCTCGCATGCTAACACATCCTGTGGAATTTTAAACCGTTTTGAGGGTCTCGCTTGAATTGAAATGGAATTCCATGGAGTTGGAGTATTCCAGGACTTCCACCGCGCCTATATCAATTATGAACGTGCATTAAGTTTAAATTACTTCTACACTGGTTTTCCCGGGTAATTTGTATGCCGTTGGTTTGACCATTGTGTAGTGTCTGAAATGTAAAAGTTGTACACAAGTAATAAATATTTTATGCATATCACGGATGTCGGAAAATATAATATGCGAGGAGATTTGTAGAAGCCAAACTCACTGTGGAATCCGTTGTTGTCCCCACGAACCTAATTCCATGTTTGATATTTCGCATTCGTGTTGTGCGAAAGTCGAGGATTTATAATTTATTGAGTTGCTAGGGTCACCAAGGGTTTGCGTTAAATTTCCATTGGAGTAATAGGAAAAAGTGGGTTGTGCGGCAGCTGACCAGCTGGGCCGTAATACCAATTTAATAATGAATTTCCGTCAGAAACGGTGGTCCAGGGAAATACTGGATCAGATCATAGGAACCGCTTCCATTCAGTATAAAGCTGTTAGGGAGCAGATAAAGCCATATTGCGGCGGACGATCGGTTTAGGCTCTTGGATGTACCAGCTTTGGAAGACCTGATTCTTTTCCTGCCTTGTCATCTTGTTTTTCCTAATAATTTTCTGTCCATCATAGTTGCTTTTATGTTAACTGTTCATAGACGGATAAAATTTTTCTTTGTACAATATTTTCCTACTATTATTATATAGTGCAGCTTCCTATGCAATGTAACCTGTATAGGCGCCTGTTCTACAAGCATTACAGCTTCCTGAATATTACAAAGTACACATAGACGTTTACTCAACATACAAAATCGTGGTTTTATTGGATACAAACTATATCTACTTATTGAATACCAACTGAAGCTGTTTATTGAACAAAAACCTTAGCTAGCTGCTTGTTGTGAACAAGTGTAGACTCCCACGTATGTCCTCAACAAAGGACTATTATCCCATCGACTGTGTACAAACAAAACCGATCGGAAGAAGGATGTCGCGGTGGCTATTCTAAGTTTTATATTCCCAAAACCGTAATCGGACTTCCTGCGCAGGGATTTTCTTTTCTTGGAAAATAAAATAGACAGTTGACTGAGCCATGCTTTCATCCAGAAAGTATCATTTATTTATTACATTTTTGCAGCAATGACAGTGCATATATAGATGTGTATAGTATAATACATTATGCTATTACTTAATACTTACAATTTAGTAGTACAGAACATTAAAGATTATTACTCTCACCAAACTGTTCAACCAGGTAACACAAAGTTCAGGTCAAACGTTTTCCTTTGTCACAAAATGTTCCGGGGTAAGAGGGTACGTTTAATAATGTGTTCGACGAAAGCGAAATGAAGTGCAACTTATCACGTTATTTCTTCCTTGTAAACTCCTACCATGTAAAACCAAAGTCCTATTACTGCAGACCTTCATTTCCCTCGTACCCCTTTGGATGCGCTAAATATTAATAATGTCATTTTTCTCCCATGTAAAGTTTTTACAATAAATTGCATACATTTTGCAAGCAACTTTTACAGAAATTCCTTACTTTCTATACAGTTTTCTCAGAAATTTAATACTTTGCCCCGTACAAGTCAAAAAGAAATGTTATACTTTCCCCTTTTTACTTACGATAATTTAATACTTTTTAGCATATATAGATTTCACAATGTAATACTTTTTACACATACATAGATATATTTAATACATGTAATAGTGATTTTTGATCCATATATCCGTTATATACTAGGTTATATATGATAGGAAGCATTAGAAAATAGAGCTCGTTATGTGTTTATTCCATGTTACACACTATTGTAGATTGTTATTACAAGGTTCCAGTGTTATATTTTAAAATATCCATGATCTACTTTCACATTTAACATCAAGTTACTGTACTGTAGTGGAAATGTTTTGTAACAATACTGAGTATCTACAGGGATATTGGAAACTTCTTAACAGGAACTTATACTAAAGGAGATAGTTTACGAAACGAGTTCAGCGTACCTGATAAATTGCAAAATCCCTTTGGGAACTCCAAGTTGTAACATGCTCTCATCGCGAAAAGCCTATCGTTAAGTAAATCATTGTAAGATCCTTTCAGTGGATTCTGTATTGTGTCGTAAAATACTGCTGTCAAGGACAAAGTAATTGATAATCCATACTAGAAATCAACCGCGCCGGAATTCGCGCTTAAATTATTAAAACGGTTCTCGCTTTTTGTATTTAATTATTTGATAAATTCTACGGCGCAAATATCTGAGCTCAAAGGAAAGTAATACAGATCTTTATTAGTTATTGCAGTCAAATGTAAAATATGTCCAACGAGATTGCAGATTTAAGTTGTGGAGTTGTACTTTCAGCCATGATACACATGGATGATAACACGGTGAGTTGAAGCTAGTTTGTAATTCAAGCTGGTTATGTAATACACTTAAGTAAAAAATATGATATTGAAAAATCTTCTGGAATGCCTCTATACATTTATTCTAAATAATTACACAGTAATAATATGATGAACCCTTGTTTGATATAATTTATTAGCTATATAGTTACCACAAAACCACACATATTCTTTTAAGTTAAAAACACTACACGAACTATCCTTAATACTATAAGAATCTAAACACCAAATCCAAGAAGTGGCGTCCTCTATCATAATGATAAATATTTTTCCAGTTGAATTAAATATTGTATCATAAAATCAGTAACATCATATCAAGCTCTATTAGCTACCTTCAATAAGGGGTTTCTTGTTATATCTATATTATGATTACAGCTGACAATGAGTTGCCAGGGACCACAGGGTTCAATCATCGATATTACATAAATAAGTACATATAGCATCAAGGTAATCGATTGCGATATGATTTGAAGTCCTCTTAAGGAGAATCATCTAAAGACTTCTGTAAAATTTGGCATATTTAATGCTGTTGGTATTTACATTGCTAATCACTACATTCACAGTGTTGTAGTCACCATAAGGTCTGAGGCACACATACTTGACAATAAGTATGTATGATAATGGGGTTTGCTTGAAATCGTCATCAGTAATACTACAAGAATAAATCATTGGCTTTTTGTAAAATAGTCTTTGAGGTTATTGAATGGGGAAAATTTAGAGTTTCAAGAGTTCGAGTCATTCATTTAATAGATTCGGTGTTGAGTGGTAATATTTTAGCAATTTGAAGTTATCCACATCCTTATATAATTTAAACTTTACCCTGCTGTTGAAGGTGTTGGCTTCGAAGATGTTCTCCTTTGATTCCAGAGAATATCTTTATTTTGAAGAACATGTTCTCTTGATTCGCTGGAAAACCACGGAAAGAAATGCATCTTCTTTTAGAAAGCCATGCTTTCGTACTTCGTTTCAAAGACAATGCTCATTCAATTGAGAAGAATATGTTATATTGCTGCCAAGACCAAGTTCTACTGCCCAATCTATGGGTTAAAAATTACAATCTCAATTAAACTTAAGCCTTGTGAAATGTATATTTTTGCCTTTATTGGATTTATAAGAAAAATAGCCTACGACAGGATCATCTAGTAGAGCAGTAATTGCTTTCAGCTGACTTTCGCTGGATTGCACCAAGGAGAAATTAAAGCTTGGGATGGGATGTGTATAAAGTAGAAGAGCTTGGAGACAAGTTGTTTCATAAAATAAATTGCAATTCTTTTTTTCTATCACGGCTATGCAACTCCGTATTAACAGTGCTCGCATATCTAAATGACTCTTGTCTCCTCCAAGGCTTTCAAGTTGCGTAAGGTCTGGGTAATTTATATTTCAGACTCAATTCCAACTACAAAAGACTCTTGGGAGTTCATTACTAACATACTGCAACTTTTGGCTAACGTTTTGTTTCGCGCGGTAATGTTGAACAATAGATCAGGGGTCCGAAATAACAGCGCAAAACCATTCAATGGTAGAGGCTCCTCGGGCTCAGAATTGTTTATAGTAAATCTCCCAAGATAAGTTGATTGTCTTTGTAAACTATTATTAATTTCAAGAGCAACGACTCGTACTATGTCTACACAACGGGATATGCGAGAGGTCTTTAGAACAATTTTTTTGGGAACCTACAATTATTTTGGACCACTCAAGTTTACCATCGCAATGTCAAGTGTAGGGGGGGGGGACAACTGCATGGCCTTCAACTTGAGGTAGCATGTTGGGACGATGATGGTTGGCAACAACGATGAGAGCTACAAAAGACGATAAACCTTGATCCTACTCCCATTGGCTTCCTTCCGACTGCATAATTCATCCCTTCAGTTGACATATCTAATTCATGTTGACGTGTTGTACAGCAACAAAAAGTTTACCATGTGAACCACTGGACTGTGCACAGTTGCTTGTAAAGAACCTCGAGAAACAAGTATAGGGATTTTAACAAATAGCTGTCAACGTTTCTTACGTCAATAAGGACAAGACACGATTGTCGAGCAAGATAAGGGAGTGGACTCTTACTATCAAAACTGCATATAATAGTACTGTAACATAATAGACACTTCACTCTTCACAATAGTCTGACTGGAGGTCCAACAAAATAATGTCTTGACGATGTTTTAAACACTATAATGTCAGTGAAGGGCCGAGCATGTATAAAATGCGGTGCGCATTCCATCTTGACGGCTTGTGCATATGCCTGACATCCTGCTGTACCAACATGCCACTACGACTTTGAAAAGCATTCAATATCACATTATCGTCCTATCTCAATTGTGCATGATAAGCTTCCTTGTGTCCACACAGGTATTCATGTTTAAAACACGGACGCACATCAGAATCAGTAACAACAACGACAAGTGGCAACAACAATAGCAACGACACACAACCATGAATTCTCAAGTCTGAAGATCCTACAGATATTTCCGGCAAGCCAACTCCCAAAATTTCCTACTTGCGCCCTATCTTCTCTATCTAAATGACGGGGAATGAAGAAAGTGGAAGGATGTGTAAGTTAAGGAAGGAGAAAGCCAGGAGCCAATAACACGCTGATGTCTACGTACATACTTTCCTGTTCCCAAGCAAATGGAATCAAGTTGTTTTCCTGCTTGCATACACGTATACTTGTGCCCACATTTCTCTATTTTACTTCCACTAACTGCATTCTTCAACACATAACTTGTGGTATCTACTTTCCTCGATACATAACTTGGGCACTTTTCTGCCTCGGTAAGCGGTATCTGTTCCTTTCAATGCAAAAACGCTTGAAAGGCTTCTTGTTCCATTCTTGAGGTAGACTTCCTCTCCTGTTGATACAGAACTTGAAGCATTATTTCTCTTCCACACATAGCTTGAGGTAGTCTTCTGACGTCGATACAAAACGTAAGGTACGCTTACGTCGACGATACAAAACTTTTGTGGTACCCTTGTCCTCCGATACGCAACTTAAAGATATGTAACTCAAACTTGAACAAGCACCGTTTTGAGAGTATGAAAGAATTTTCGTCTAGGGATAACGAGAGCATTGGTTTTCTTTTAAATGACAATTTCAAGAGGCATCATTCAAGAGTAGCTAACGGAAGCAAAGTAGACACACAGAGCTTTCTCACATTATCCGGTACAAAGTACATCTTATTTATGGATGATATAGAAAAGTGAGAACCTATGTACATAAGTCTTTTCAGCAAGTTCCAACTAATGTGAACTTGTTCAAAATCAGACGCTTCAGTGCATATAGCAGCAATGCAATGCCAGCAGATACTATCATAGCTTGTAGGTGATATGCATAGGAACAGACTGCACATAGTTCGTACATCAGTCCTCGCGTCCTAATGCTGGGGGGAATATTGGAATATACAGTTTAGATCGGTAAACTAAAGAAAATATGGGTTAGGGGAATACATCGGAGACTTGTGTAAGCGGAGAGGGAAATCATAGAAGTCTTTCGCGTTCCTCTTCGTCGTCAAGTCCGTCCTCGTCAGAATCAAATGATGTTGTGTCAGAGTTGTAGTCGGATACAAAATCATAATGGTCCATTTGCTCGCGGTGATGGTCCAACGCCTGTCGACTCGGGAAGATGCTGTCACACTGCAAACATCTGTGAATACAACAAAAAGAGGAGAGTCAATGCCAGCCACCATCTCATTCAATGTGCGCTCTTCCTTCTCCGTCGGCCTCTCACTAAAACCCACCATCCATCCTTCTCAAGTATACTCTCTTTGGTCATATATTCTCGGAACTTGATATAAAATACACTTACGCTTGGTAAACACACATAAGCTATGCTATATTTCATGGACGTACAGTGAGTTGGCATGTGGGTTGTTCAGATACGATGTTCCAGAAGTTGACACTGTTTGGTCGACACAAAGGATTTCGATTTAAAAAATCAAATTAATGAGAACAATTTTCATTTGTTCTACATCATTGGAATATAGATTTGCCGCCTTTATTAGTATTTCCGTGGTATTGTTTGTAATTAAAATCATCGAGTTACTCCAATAATAAAACGTTCTAATTGAACAACCCCGACTGGTTCTATACGAAGAAATGGCATAGTAGCATCTTCAATAAAAGTAAATACATTACATACTTAAGACTCAAGTGATATTTGTGTAGCTTCTTGGACCGCAAACAGTCGGAGCAGAAGGACAGCTCTAATACCACACGAGGGATCGGGTAATAACGACTGAATGCGGTTGACGTGGATTCCCTCTCCTTATTTCATATTTATAACTCATTTTTACGACTGTTTCCTTCAACTGTTCGCCACATACTGAGCATCCACCGAATCATGAATTCATTCCTCTGCCGAAGTTTTACAATGCAACCGCAACAGATCCGTTTCAGAACTACATACCATGCCTCTTTAGTGATATCCGAGAAAGTCTGGTTTGACAATACGTATCCCTTGTGCTACTAATAGTCTCTGATTGCGTCTAAAAGCCACCCTGCATGTGGTAGCTCCTGAAGCGAAATTCTTCTTCAACCCCGTGGATGCTCCGGGCTTATAGTATTGCATAGTCAATATACATACAATTCCATATAAACAAAATTACAATAGACAGTTAATACAACACAACTCACAATATACCGATCCCCACAGTGTCATATACTTGTACATCGTGTATAGGTTAAACAGAGCCCGCTGTACAGATCAATATGGGAAAAACGGTCATAAAATAAAATGTGAAGAGTAATGAACCAAAAAAGGCAGGACTATGGAGTAGTTTGGAAAAGAAGAACAAGAAAAGAAGAAACCAGAGAACCTCGAGCAAAGAGAAGTTGGCTGATATTTTGCGAGAATTCTCAAATACTTTCTTCGTTTTGGTCCTGAGCTGGACGAGCCCATTATGTTCATCTTTATGACTCAGCGAAGGGAGTAAGTGGAGAGGGGCAACTGAATTTTATAGCCTTGTCTCAACTTCTTGAGGGTTTTCGGTGTCCCACACACTCTTTCTCATATCAATCCGTCGTGTATATTCTCAATCTTATCCACAGCCTTAATATGATTGCAGTACATGCAGATATTTTGCATTTAGGAAAGTTTGATTTTGCTGTGTACAATATTTTCCATTTACGCCGTTTCTTTTCCTTACTGAAGAGGTAATCTAATACAAAAATATCGCTCGTAGTACCATAGCTTTACTACTACGATAGTGATATCAATTATTGAGATTAGGCTAACTCAACTATTTAAGAGACGCACAGATAGCGTATATGGCATGGAAAACATGTTATTATCGTATCGACAACCCAATACAAGCATAATATGTACGTAATATTAGGCATTTCATAACAGGACAGACAACCACTTCTCAGTAGTGTAGCCATTATAGTCGTATAGATATCCCATTGTAGTATCCACTACCTATGACTATGACCTATTATAATATATTCAGCCCATCAGTTTTAAATGCATCGTCAACCTAACTTCTTACAGCGGCAATGCCAACCGAGTTCTTTAAATCCAACTATTTGTATTAGAAAAGTATTGCAGTACATCCTTAGTACAGTTGAAATATAAATGAATTTATAAAAGCTATAATAATATTTGTAGAAGGACTTTGCTTCATCAGAACTTATTGTTAGCAACTTAATATTATGTATGTATATAATAGTAAAGATATATCTTGTACCAGTAGATCTCCGCGTGCTTCGCGCGCCGATCTACTTGTTGGCGACGCCTTTCGCGCGTCGCTCCCTACTCGACCTAAACTGCGTTTATCACGTTCCAGACGTTGCAGACATTTTACTAATTTTATAGTTGCATGATATGATGATGACGATACCTTTACTATTATATAAATATACATATCTGTAGCTAAGGGTAAGCATGTTGTATATAAGCATAAGTCAGCTTACCCGAAATGCCTCTTTTTCTGTTGGTGGTCAGCCAGTCTTTTGGCGGTAGGGAATGCTCTGTCACACACATCACAGGTTAGCCCCTCGTCCTCGTCTTCTGAAATCACAAGGAATTAAAGATAGGTTAATTAGTATGCTCAGTGCTTGTTATGGCCGGAGTCTTAATGTGACCCAGGTGGGCGCTATTTCCTCTTCCTTTACACCACAGTAAATGACTCAAATGTAATTAATGTAATTCATGTTGCAATATATGAGGTGAAATATTGTACATAAATGGTCCACACGGATATATCTGTATTAGTGTATATACATAGATGGACCAGTTGATGGTAACACAGGCGTTATCGTCAAACCAGATTGGCGCTCACGTCCTAACCATGCATGTATATGTTATGAGGTTCTCCCAAGACGCTCAACTTTTTCCACATTGCGTGGAAAAGTAGTCCGTCTCATCTGTAATACTGCTGATTATAGCTGGATTCTTGGGTGGTTATTCCTCTCACGTCTCTCACTGCCGCAGATATAATGGCGGCAATTAATTTCATATAACAAGCCCATGGCCCGGTGCACGTGATCTAGTTGCAAAAAGACGTGAACTTCAACTTCTCTCTTACGTTCTCGGTTTCCGCCCGTGAAAAACCCACTCAAGTTACAACAAAACAACCGGTTTTCTTTCAACCATTTATAGGCCCAGTATTTTAAAGAAGTAAGGTATAGTGTAGCTACCTTTTCCCTGCAACCTGAAACTCACGTTAATTGATCTGGAGATCTGGACGCTGATTCACTCTTCTCGGTATTCTCTTTCCCCGAAGCGGTACTTTTAAATATTCTCTTATATCTTTGTGTTAGTATACACTCTCGGTGTCATCTTGTACGCTTGTGTCACAGTGTGCATACATGCGATGTATAAAAAACTAGACTTCATATAATAAGCTGTATGTATATAAATTTATAATATGTACGGACTCTGTAATGGTGCAGTATAAATTATTGTGTATGCGGCTGTGTAGGAAGTGCACAGTTGTCCCCAAACTTCAACCAGAACAGCAAGCGCTGCTTGGAAGGGAAGTTTGAAGGTAAATCGAGCACTGGGAAAAGTGCTGTAAGCGCTTAAAATTGAATTATGCCCTAGTGAATTAGTATTTAGGAGTGTAAGGGATGCAAGCAGCAACCTCCTTTATTGCTTGATGTATAACTAATAAGTTAACGGAGTCAGCGGGAATGTTCAAGAGCGCAGCGTCAGTCCAAAGTGCCATTTGATAACTTCCAAGAAGATAACGGCCCACTAGAGATGAAAAAGTTGCACATATTCATCTGTCACTTCTCATTCTATCTTCTGTCAATGATAGTGGGGAATGGAAAAAAGGAGAAAAAAAACTGTCGGGACCATTACCTGTCCAATGGATAGTACGTCATGGACAAGGTAATGTGATAGTGAGAGTTGTAGACGTGCTTTGCTATAAACAACGGAACGAAAGACCTCTATACAATGTGTAATGTGTAGGGTCTCGTTTTTTCTGACGTGATGGCAGACCTTCATATCATTCTTCATACCAATTGTGCAGACATTTATTCTTTATAGGCATTGTAGAGCCTCATGATGTACAAAATGAGTTGGTTCTCAAGCTTTATAAAGTGTGTGTACATGCCCTCATGCTTTACACGATGTACAGTGTTAATGCTTGATAAAGTCATTAGTATCAGTGACTGGAACTGATGACGTGTTCCCAATGCAATCATCTCCGCGGAACCGTCCTTCCCAAAACATCATCATCCCTTCCACCTCAATGACCACTTTACGTAATAGGTACTTTTGCAATTCCAGGCCGTCAATGTGTCTCAATTGCATTTTTATTTTCTTTTTTAGATGGTCATTCTTTTGCTCATGTGTTGTGAATTTAGCTTTTCTATTGTTAAAAATTATAACTTAAAGCTTTCGATTTTCAAGCTGTACAACCATGTTTTACAGCATTAATTAATTTGGCCGTTACTACAGAATTAACTACAGAATCCCTGTACATTTTTACAGCATACTTGTTCATTATTACGTGACATTCTAAACGGAAGAAGTATCACCATGTTTAAGATCATAAAATTCTGTGGAAACCCAAAGGAAATCGATTATATAGCAAATTCTTATTATTTACAAATCGGTACAATTCATCAAAAACTAATGTGAAATGATCACAAATACATGGAACAGGAAAAATCAACAGCATATTTTGATATGATTTGATTTAGGCTCATGAAAGGGCCCCAAAAGTTCCCTGACAAGAAACTATTAAACCAGGAATGCATTCATATTCAGCTCTGAAAGGTCGGAGGTTGAAAGAGTGTCAAGCGGAAGGAAGGTATAATGGCGGGTGACTAATAGCTCTTTGCTGGATATTATTTATGACGGAGTAAAAAGCATATTCCAATTGCCCATTCCCAAGCCTTACTTTCCGCTATAGCAGAGCTACTGGTAGGTCCATGTGACGGGAAGAGAATTCATCTTGCTTTAGCTGGAAATCTCATTCTTGCAATTCCTCCTTGGATTTTAACTCCTTCTAATAGTGACTAATCCCGATAATACATTTTGCACCAGCTATCCAGCTTTTCAGGCAGTTCGGGCCAACACTTGATAGAAGAATAATATAGAAAGGATGGATAATAGTGCGGGATAAGGTCTCTACTGTGTGTAGTAATAGCCTGGCAGTAAATATAGATAGATAGCTTTCCCCTCCTCAGACTTACGTCAGTTAAACCGTATCCTGGTGTGTGGGTAATTCAATAAGTTTTTCCCCGCCGCTGAAATTCTTTGTGTCAGCAGCCTTCGTTCGTAGACTCAGCTCAGCTGGAAGCATTTATCCCAGATTTTTCCTATAGGATAGTGCGGAATTTCTCATTCGAGTTCAATAAATCCTCTCCTTGCGGTTTCTTCCGTGACGTCCTCCAGCTCTTCTCTCAAGCCTGCCTCTTCCTCAAGAGTTCCTTTAATTTTACTTAATTTCTCTTTTTTGAAATACTGATGCTGCGAAAGTGAATTTAGCATTTTTACTGCATATTCAGCTTTAAATGTGGGCAGCCACAAGGGTTCGAATGCTTACATTGATGTAATCACAAGTATTCTAGTTTAAAGTCGATGAAAGCAGTATTCAAATGCTTACATCCATGTAATTCAGAATATTTCTAAGCTGTAGCCAACAATGTAGTACATGGATTTGTGCTAAAAACATCGATTACTCACATCGATGTCCCAACACGAATTCAGATTCTCACAGTGATGTCGAGTTTAGACGCTCAACAGCGCTGATTAAAAGCGTCAGCACAGTAGTTGGGAACTTAAGTTCCGTTAACTCAGTCACTCGTTAAAATTCCGGGACAGTTACTGAGGGATTCGGACTTTTGGAGAAAAAGGTAGGCTCATTTGCAAAATGAATTACAACTTCTGCCTTGATTATCTCTTCTTTTTGCCAATCGTTCTGCTAGCCTTATCCTCAATGAATATTTCTCAATTGAGAATAAATGAGGCTCGAGAAGGACGGGTTGATGAGAGAAAGCTTTCTAAAACCGAATCAATCTCTCTTTGTTTGTAAAAGACTGTGAGAAGAGACGGGGTGAATATAATAGAACTTGAAACTTTCTACTATTTTAACTTAATCTCACTTTTTTCATTCTTTCCTGTCCTCACGGCTTCCTACAACTCATCGTCTTAATTTAATTTATTCTGAAAAAATTTCAAGTCTCTCCCAACTTCTTCCATTTGATACGGAACCTCGTCTCTCAACTTCTCGTAGCTTCAATTAGGTACCAGCAGACACAATGCGTATTTCGAGATCTCAGAACTTCACACATGAACGTCCAACCAGAGTTTTAATCTCGCGTGTAAAATATGTATAGGGAATCTTTGTCTGTGTGAAGGGATATAATAAGTATGGCTGTTCATGAAAGGATTCGATAAACAGTTGGATAAATCGTGATGTGAAGGTTGGTATAAGAAGTTTAAATTGAAGGTACATATTAGAGAAATTGATGCGTGAAACCTTGATTATATGGCAGAATAACTACATATAAAGACATGACTGTTGTACTAGGTACAGACAAAGTTTTCAAAGACAGCGAAATTTTGAAGAGAGAAGCAATCGTCGAGTACTGAGAGGATCTCCTATAAAAGAAGAAAAGTTACTAGGGTATTAGTAAATGTAGAAATGAGAGAGTCAAGTGTTAGGGAATCGATATTCGCATTCCATTGGATAATTTTAAATCAAAAGCCAGTCAACGGTTCAGCAGCTCTTGATGGAAAACTTTGATGTGTGTGAGAAGAGGTTTCTCTTATGCCCAACTATCTACTGTTTATTTCTTGGAACAGTGAGCAAAAGAAACACCGAGTAAAAGAGATGGAAAGAGCATAAGAGAGTTGACACATGCCCAAAGTCTTTTCACTTGTACCATTTCTAGTTGCCATATGAGCCTACTAGTTCTCATTCCTTAGTTGTCCTTTAAAATAAAATTCAGACCTCTCGGCTACCTCAAGGCTTCTGCTTCCATTGACCTTTCCCAGACTTTCCCTCATTTAGCACTGTAAGTGTTATATGACTACACGTTCAACTTCAGCTGTTAGACCGGGATGGTGTTGTCAACTGAGCAAACTACAGTACATCATGTTAAATACTAAGAGCTACTTTACTGTGTGTACAATTTAACAGTCTATAAGCACTTTAGCTATACTTAGATACTTATATAAGTAAACACAGCGTCAGCTACTTTCCATGGTATGCTATTGTTCGTTAAAGAAATGTCATATGTAAGCTATATTTCTATATGAACATAAAAGCAGATACATTTGCGTAAGAAAGTAATATACATAAGCTCTACTTCAATAAGAAGTAAAGATGAGTTACATTTTTATAACTATTTCGTAACGTAACTATCTCAAGCTTCGTTATTAGTAGCGATAGAAGTATAATGTAGGCTGCTGTACTGTACTTACAACATACAGGAAATAAATGTATATCTTTTAAGATGGAGGCAAAGGTGTTGGGAGCACCACTAGGCCAAAATAAGCTTACAACTACTATACACATGACCACAAACTGGAAACACAGTGCATACTACATGCTTCAAACAACTTTTGTACTATTATTCCCTGTTGCAGAAGCAATATAATTGGTAAAAAATGCCATGTAAGCTATTATATTTATTAGCTATTACATATAAGCTGTGAACTAACCGTGATAATAATATTCTTATATCGTCAATTTCGTCTGTGGTAGTGTGTAACACTTGTTTTTCTACACAAATATATACCTCTGGTCTTAAGGGCTGTTCAAGTTGAAATAGTTTGTTGGAGTTAGAAAACAATTGAATTCGAACAGCAATAAATGTCAGCAGCAAACAAAGGGCTCATAATACTTCGAGACAGAATGTGTGAACAGCCCCATAAGTCAAGTGAAGTGTCTAACTGACAAGGCCTAGGTTGGTATAAAGTACATGTAGATTATTAATGACAATGATGTACCTGCATATTAGTTACTTTATGGACGGTGAGATGATTAAGTGTGTGTCCAGTTACTTATGACTGCCGTTCATGTACGTGATTCTGTACCGAAATAAGATATTGGAACATACGCGGAGATACTCTAAAGAGTTAATGAACATATACAGAAACACAGTAAAAATCCTACTGACGTAGCCAATAGTCTGCTAAACGTATTTAGAAGCATAAAACATAGTAAATGTTAGAACTGTAGAGCTCAGCCACCTATATTTGCGACGACGTGATCAATCTCATAAGGAAGATTTTGAATTGCACATTTCTGTGTATTGATGAAATTGCATTGTTACTATAGTTTCATTATTGTTGATGTTGGGTCATTATTAAGTTTATGAGGTGAAATTATCTGTATTTACCTTGTTTTATTGGTAGTCTACATGTGTGTAATATTATTCATGTCGACATGATCCATTGCTTGTGTGTATTGTAATTAGTTTCTAGAATGTGTGAAATTGTTCTGATTTATTCTAGATTGTTCGGTAGTATCCTAGCGACCTAAAATTATTGGTTAAGAAAATTGCATCTAGGATAAGCTGTAAGACCAGAAAATGGAAGTGATCATTCGCCTTTCTCACCTACTGAGTATCGATCTGTTGATTATTTAATATAATGTAAATTCAAGACTTGAGAATTGTGTTTTTGGTGAATCATTTATTTATTTGGTTTTCCTGATGTTATACCTATTAGAACTCGTTCCCAGTTGGAACAGTAAATAACCCATTGAAACTACGCAGACATACAGTAAACCGTCTATTGCGGAACATAAAAACAAATTGCATAGCTATACATCAAGATGTACAATATACTGAACTTTAAGCTACATACACTTACTTAACTGCATAACCATAACTTACTTTTAGATAAGAATAAATCTTTTATATTGGTACATTAAACAAACATAAATATACGTACGAGGAAACCTCTGGAATCAGGTAAGCCGCTAGGGCGATGATTTTTTTCCACAGTTACTAGACAACCGTGTATGATAACCCGCCTTTCATTATTTCCTACTTTTTTGTTGTTTCGGAGATACAACGGTCTAACGCTTACATGTAGACAAGGGAAATGCGCGTTTTAGGACCAGCAGTTCAAAATGGTCATTGTAAAACAACGCATGATGGCTTATTTGAAAGCTAATAAAAATACGGTTATAACAAGCTAAGCAGGACAAAAATCGGTCAATTACAATATGTGTTACGTCCAATTTGGGAAACGCGGGAAAAATCTGATCCCCTCAATATCAACTCTTTATAGGTTGTGATTTTGACGTAACGGATGTATACTATTTGGGTTCTACGCGTTATTTCTTTCATTTTGAGTATAAAGTCTTGAACATTTTGAACTGCTGGTCCTAAAACGCGCATTTCCCTTGTCTACATGTAAGCGTTAGACCGCTGTATCTCCGAAACAACACAAAAGTAGGAAATAATCAAAGGTGGGTTTTCACACACTGTGTGTCTAGTAATTATGGAAAAAATCATCGCCCTAGCGACCTACCTGATTCGAGAGGTTTCCTCGGTAGTAGAAACTTATAGAACAATGTTAAAATAGCTAGTGTGCCATAGATTTGATCCATACTCTAAAGGCATCAATTTCATTCATAAAGTACATTCAAGGGCGGAATAAGTTTGTGCGTGTGAGTGTGAAAGTGCTCCACTGCTGCCTATTGTATTTGATTGGTTCTTTCACCATCTATTATCCGGTTAAATAGCAAACCTGAATTGATTTTTGAACTTTCTCTCCAGTGTCAGCGTACCCCCTTCATGTGTGTCTCGAAGCTGCACTCCACTGAGTAAGCCGAGCCCGTGAACAACCCATAAAGTTATCAGATTCATCGTAAGCATAGACAGTGTTCCAAGACTACAGTGTTCCAGCATGTAGTTATAATAGTAACATATGAATCCCAAATTTTACCTCTCCTCCGTGGAATGAATATGTGGGAAATCGAATTCTGGGGAGAACAAATAGACGAGAGGATGCGGAAAGAGATAAGTACGTACGGGTGCAATTAAAGATATTGCGTTGGCTTGATTGAAGTTGGCCACAAAGGGCGGAATGACTTATGAAAAGCTCCGTTATTGCCATACAAGTTAACGATGTGAGACGGAATTAAAAGTTCAATTCCTTCTTTCCCACTTATTTTTCCATCTTCTCTACTATCCCAACTTTTATGTAACATTTAGGCCGAACGGAGAAAATTCTTGGTGGAATGACAGGCAATTGATATGCATGACTGCAGCAAACTTTCACTGAGAATTTCTTCTTTTTAAAATCAGGCATTTTTTCGATGCGTTTATCAACAAAATTTCCTTGAAAACTACCAAGTTATTTTACTTTAAGAGGCGTATGTACGCAGTTTTACAGCTCATTTTCAACGTTTCTCGTGCTTGGCATATTGTTAATATTTAGCTTTATTTGTACGTATCCAAAAACGTCCGGATCTTTCTTTGTATGTAATAATGAATTTTTGTGTATGCATGCATTCGCGTAGTACATCCTTGTTTAGTTGATACTCACAATTTTATATCTGTGGTGCTTAAAATGTAGTCTATGTAAGTATCTGTATCTACTTTATATATGTCCAATGTACTCACGATCAGTGGTATGCTTAGAATTAAAAATCGGCTAATCTAATGGGAATCGTTTAAATGTAAATGTAGATTGAATTGAGGCTCACCAAAGTCTGAAGATTCGTCTGCACTCGTAGTGACCCTATGATGAGAAGCATTGTCATCTTCTTCGTACTCACTGTCCGAGTCGTCCAGAGTGTACTTCCAGGACTTGTGATTGCCGTTACTGTCATATGATGAGGAATTGCTCATACTCCCCGCACTGGAAATTCCGCTCGAGCTCGGCGTCACTCCTGGAGTCACTCCTGTGTTTCCTCCTTCGTGAAGATGGCTGTGAAAGCTGGAGGAACCTCTCTTTGGCAAGTGGTTTGCATGTGCTTTCAGTCGGTTGTAGCGAACTCGCTTCCTGTCGTCATTCCAGTTGCCTGAAATACACACAAACACACACTTCATATAGGCTCTTCCTATTATATTGCATTATTAATTCAAAATTGAATTTAATAAACAGTTAAAATTCCAGATATAATAATAATCATTTATTGCCAAAACCAGTTCATTCACAATTACAACACCTAGAGAGTTAATTTACTCAAAGTAATTATGATAGTAGTAAATAAAAATTGAAATTATTTTCAGACGTAATAATTGAAGATAGTTGACATTTTTCTCTAGATTGATAAGTTTATCTAATTTGTCTAATTTTTTGGACTCTATTCTATTTAGTTGTCTTAATATTGCAGGGGTGCATGAGTTGAATACCTACATTTCTTACACACTGTTGCCGCTAAAACAACCCGCAGGACGTATAATAATAATTTAAGTAAATCGAAGGACCAGTGCTCAAGGCACAACTTGATTCCCTGAAGTTCTTCGTATAATTCGTCAACCCTTCGTAAGTGGAAGCCTTTGCTTCCTAGTGCAAACAAACGCGAAGGATTAACTATAGCAACTCGTCGTAGGTTTCTCGCCTTTTGCAGAGTAATTTTAAATAACGTTGTTTATTTGCACTCAGAAATTAGAAATCCATATTTTCATCATCATCATAGAACATAAGCTTTTTTAGCATCATAGCTTTACATTTTTATATCAACATCGAATAGATCAATTCATTGTTCTAATTAATAGTAAATATTTCATTTAAAATAAAACAACAGTAAGCCACATAAATTATGCAAACTCATAAGCCTCTACAGCACACCCAAGCGTCAACACACTATTTGACAAAATCTAGTTTTTGACCGGGTTCTAGTTTCTTTATTAAAATTAAGGCTTAGTAACTGACAAAATTTAGAAGGAGTGAACTGAGATTTACCAAAGTTTATCCGAAGCTTGACAAGTTTTTCAATTACGGGCTCTAGCTCTACTGATTTTAATTTACTTGCATAATTTGTGCTATTGATGTGACATCTCAATATAATTGCCAAATTATTCATTTTTAATTGGTTTATACGTGGATTAATTAAGACAAGCTTTATTTATTATAATTAACGCGAGCTTTCGGTATCCAACAGTAGACCATCGTCAGGCGAAACATCAAGTGAGTTAGAAAACATAGCTGTGAAACGATAAACTATTTTAAACAAGTTTTTCCATTTTAAATTAAATTACATAAATAATAATAATACATTATATAATTGCCAAACACCTCTTTTCTAGCCTAGCTGTTTTATTTTAATCCTTTATAGTTAAATTGGAGGCCCACACGGGACTTGCATATTCAATATTTACTCTGATGTAAAAGCTTTGTACACGGTAGCTCGTACAAATCATCATACGAACTAACTCCAGGAATCGGACCACGAAACAAGATCAACTCCATGTATTGATAGGAGTACAATAAACATCAAAAATTGAATACGAGAAGCATTCTTTTTATGAAATTCAATGGGACAGGTTTCATTGTGGAATAAAATGAAAAAGGCATCCTTGTGGAATAAAACCAGGAAGGCATCCTTGTTATGGAATAAAACGAGATAGGCATCCTTGTTATGGAATACAACGGGGAAATGCATTCTGGTCTTCTGGTTATGAAATAATGCGGGGAAGCCGCTCCTCGTTTATAGAATAAAATGCTAGAAACCGCCTGGTCCATATCCTATTTTGACACGTCAGGATTTATGGAATTCAATGCGAGTTTATCGTTTTGACTTGGTCTCCGCTCTCATCAATATGAGAGTCTGACAGCGAGTCGAAGGAACCAGTCAAGTAGACAAATATCAATGGTAAGCAAACTCATGAGGACTGCTAATAATAAGTTCCAAAAATAAATCTCCCCACTCCTGGAGTCCGCAGAACTGAAAGAGACCATAAAAAATGGCAAAACAATGGTATATAATATGGAAATGAAAAGCTGGGCCTTTATTGTCCCGCTTTGCGTTCCTATGCACACAACAATAAACTCTACTCAATGGATATTAATTTGAAAAGTTAAATAAATGACGGAGGAGGAAATGACAGAGAGCGAGATAGAAACAGAGAGAGAGAGAGAGAGAAATTTCAATCGAGATAATTTACCACAATGAGGACCTATAGCTCCACTTGCTTGCATGAACAAAAGTACAGCACTGCTCCTCGTGCTATTGTGCAGGCTGTTTGTTTAGAACATATAAAGAGGAGCGAGAGAGGAGTAAAGATAGGAAGAATGAGAAAACAGAGGCTTGCTTCACTATAATATTTAAAATGATCTTCTGCTCCTTTCATTAACAACGCTCAATGCTCTCGTTATTGTTTTACTTGCAAATATAACGTCATTTACCAAAATCTCTCACTGTTCCGCTCTCAAGCTGCCTTTCTATAATTATTTAAGACAGTCCCGTTCTCTTGGGATGACGTGTGCGAGGAGTGGATGTAATTGAATAAGAACGTTACGTCTATGGGTATTCTTGTATGTATGTATATAGATACTTGTTCGCAATGAGCCATTCTATGTGAGCCGTGTTTACTCTACATTTGTAATATTCTGCTGTACATATAGATCATTTTGTTAAGCAGAATTTAGTCTGCATCGTCTGTGCAAATATAAGTTAGGATAGGTTGGGATATGTGTATTTATTTATTTTGTCTGTCTACGTCCCTTCTGTTTTCAACGGCCCATTAATAATGCACAGCCTCACATGCCCGTATTGTCTAGGATTGTCTTGCTCGTCCTCCAGCTTTCTCGTGATGTGTCATTATTTACCAAGGAGATGAGGGCTACCCTGGGATTCCATTAAGTTCCTCTTCTAACAACAATAATCATAATGACAACCTTCAATCTACCCAGCCTCTCTACAGCGCCATTTCGATTATTCCCATTAATTTTGCACTGCGCCTCCGACCGCAGTCATACAACCCACACAGCTGGAGAAGCAGATTTATTTATGAGAGAAACTCCTGCTGTCTTTCCAAATTGTTTCCGATTGAAGATATTGAGTTCCATTAAAATTAAAAAATTTTAATCGTACATCATAATCCCGAATTGTACATCATTGGGGTTGTGTATAAACATTGTAAATTGTAGCTTTTTCAACATAACATACTTTCCGATATATATCATATACCTGATGGTCGCATTATAATTGTTTGCTCTAACATAAAAATTCTCTCAAGAACAATATTTCGTTCGAAATAACAAAAGGCTGAGGTTTAAAAGTTAGAGATTTGTTTATTAAGCACATAAAATCTGATGGTATTCATCACGTTGTTTACCTCGAAGGAATTAAAAATAAATAGGTGTAACGTGCTTGCAAATAATTCACAAGTTTTGCAAATGTGTATTTATGCCAGAGGCTCCCAGCCATAATGCCAACTCTTGTACATATTTTATGTCTGTGGGACTGGCTTGTATTTATTAAAATTATCTAGGTGGAAGTACGGGGACAGCCTAGAGGAACTTTGGAGCAGCTGGAGAACAAAAAGGAGAAATTTAATAAAGCTTGAAGTCACCCTCCAATCCTTAGGTAAGGTTTTTAGCTAGATTATGCTTATGCATGCACCAGCCAGGAGAGAATACCAATTAGGAGAAAGTTGGTTGGCTTCCTTCGATTTCCTACCCATTTTCATATTCAAAAGAGCAATGTAAAAAATATTTTTTTGCTTTGTAAATGCAAGTTGATTACATTCGTTATGTATGCATATTGTATCTGTATGTATGTAACGTCTCTCTCTCTCTCTCTCTCTCATATAAAATAAAGGTTTGCAAATATAACGTAACGGTTTCCCGAATATAAAATAAAGATTCTCAAATATCAAAACATAAAAAATAATTTTCTAAACATGAAATAGTGGTTTTCCACGAAGGGAGGCGTTCTATGAATGTGAAGGCAGGAGTTTTCTGACATAAAAAGCTGTTCTCTAAATAGTAGTTCTCTAAATGTGAAAAGAGTGGACAAGACATGCCCTTAAAATTCGAGGTGCATACATTCATGCACGTACAAGATATAATATAACAGAAACAGCTCCACAATATTTTCCTTTCTCCTTGTCTTGTCTAATTACCTTTGCTCCTGGCTTCTCAATGGTTGTTGCATTTGAGCAGGAAGATACTTTGTCGTTGTAATGCTTTCAAGCGAAATCTGAGGAATCTTGATGCTCATAGTTTTTATATTCCTTCTTTGCTTTTCCAGTCCAAACTCGTTGAGAAAGACTACAGTTGGACGAGTGAAGGAATATGATTTTATCATTGCATGAAAACTTGATAGCTTGTCCAGTCCTGCCTGCCAAATTTACCTTTAAGCACGCAAAGGTACCACCACAACTGTTCTTACGTTGGTGATTCCCCAGAACTGTACTCACTCTACTGTATGACATTTAACGTTGTCACTGGGAACATGGATCTTGCTCATGCAACCGTTTTTTGCTGTTTAAATCGTTTCTGAACATTATTTTCCCTTCAAATAGGCCTGCTCTTCCTGAGGAAGCACTTTAGACTTCGTCCTCCGCATTCTTTTATTTTGACCTTTTATTTCAGGACTTGAATTGATATTCGTCATTTATTTTACTGCAAAATACAGACAAGAATTAAGACTCGTTCTACACGTGTTCACGCCTGAAAGCTCAATGTCAAAGTAAATAATAAAGGGAAATCTTAGGAAAGTAAATTGAAGATGTAGGCATGTTATGTTGTTAATACATACATCTCCCAAATGCATGTTGCTCGGCTGCATTGTACACATACATACACCTCTAACAAAGTTCTCAGAGTCACAAGGCTCTATTCATTCTTAATGTAAAGATTTTGAAACGCTGTCACCTTTCACTTCCAGTACCAGTACCCAATAGAGATTTGTGTTTGCTGAAGTCTGTGTTAAGTAATAATACTGGGGATTCATAAATTATCTGGGAATCTAAATTCCAAGTCAGCGTATTCAGGGCGAGGTGATACCGTGATACTATGCGGAGTGATTATAATGAACCATGATATAGCGTGTGATAAATAAGCAGGTGACAAGGTGCTTTCATGGTAACGAACACTCTGGTGTGCTCATGTTTTGCTGGAGATTCCTTGAAGTTAAAAGAAGCCCAGGTCTTGGGTGGTTGAGAAGAAGTAGGAAGCTCGAAAATTTCATTATAATTGTAGTAAATGATTACACTTGGCATGCTTCATGCCTCTCGCTTCCACTTGTTCCCTTTGGAAGATTTTGCAAGCCGCAATCATTTCGTATAAATAGATTTTATTACATTATTATAACTGGGGGAAAGGTGCCTGGATACCAGTTACGTGACTTAAGTTGACTTGATTTCAGGTTACATTAGATAATTTTTTTAAATTTTAGGTTGCAGAAACTATATTTGTCATTGAGTCTAAGGTTGCAGAAGCTACTCGTCGAATTTAAGATCTCAAAATATAAGTAAATTGTGCAGTGAAATGTGTAAATTTTACGGCTCAGAAGTTCAAAGAATTAGAGAAGTTGTCATGGTAGCATCAAACAACTGCAATCAATAATCATCTGTTTTTGAAAGCCCCATTACAAAAAAAACAGCACAACCATGGTTGTCTTAATGCTGCCACAGCTTTCAGCCTAAAGTATGTAATACCAAAAAAAATTATTGCATTTAGACATCACGTCACCAAGACTGTCTGCCGTCGGGAACTGGACACAAACCCCCATAACTGCAAAGTTACTCATCAGAGATGAAGGGATGGGAAAGAATGGTTAAAAAAGATCGGAAGTGGGGACGGATGGCTGCAGACGGATGGAAAACTGAACAACGAAACATTCAATAATACAAGTGGACAATGAAATGACCAGCATTTAAACTAACGATTACGACCATTTCCCTCTCCTTTACAACTATATCATTGTCTTTTATGGGAAGATAAAAGGATGAGAGAGCTCTGACAGCTTCCTTCCTACTCTTCAGCTCTCATCCTCCACCTGCGGACAGATATCTCTAGACTGTATAGTCTCTTGTTGTCCCTATCACCCTTTGCTAGAAATTACAGTCATCCCGTCCCTAACTTACGCCACTAATGCTGTTCTTCCTATGCACAACCATAAAATCATTGTTGCTCTAATTCTCATGACCTTCAATTTCAATATCCGAGCACAGTTTTAAATTTTATGCACCATTTCCCCGTATTTCCCAAGAAACCTGATTTTAAGGCACTCTTTTCAAAACTTAACAACTCTGATTCCTCTCAAACCCATATAATTGACGCTCTCATGAGGTTATTGGAACCAAAGGCAATGCCGAATGTGCAAATATTATTGGAGATCCATCCCATTTGGTGCATGTTTTGGAGCATTAAGGGATTGCTTCACTCCTCGTAGGCGTCATGTGTGAACAATATTTTTAAATTTAAATGATTTTTTATATGTTTTATAGGGTGTTGGTGGAATTTGGTACCGATTGAATGGCATTTGTAATCAGAAGTTTTAATTTGGTAATTTCTTAAAATTAGTAGCCCAATTATAGCAAAATCATCCTTTTTTCTTTAACATGTATTTTAAATCAGTCCCCGATTTTCAAAATTGGCTTGAGGAGAGTAAGCAGACATCATGAATGACGTTCGTCGAAACAAAATATTTAAATCAAGCCGTTCCTGTAAAAATTAAACTTGAATCATCTTGGAGTTCAAACGATTTATACAAAATAAGCAATGGAGAAGGTGCCTGAAGGTGAAAGTAGAGTTCATGCTCTATGAAGATGTTTGAACAACTCGTGCATGGCAGGAACGATAAAGCAAATATATTATGATAAATGCTTAAACGTGAGGTTTGGCAGGGAAAGAATCTTCACGAAAGTCCAGCTTCAATATTAATCATTGTGAAGATAAGGGAAATCCACCAAAAATTTTTTTGCCATTGTCCACTTCCATGTGACTTTGCCTAGGAATTCAGGGAATTACTGGAAGATATGAAAAATTCCACTTCTTGGAGCCTTAGGAAAAATTCTTTTGTCCCTATGTCGAGAAGTTATGCCAAGTATCTAAATGCCTGTGAGCGGAGCAAGGGATTTTCTTCCTAGCCAATGTACCTATACTATTAGAATTCTCGATTTACGGCAACTCACCATTATGACTAGCTGGCTGCTGACTGTAGCCATTCTTAACGTTGGAGAAGGAGAAATTGGTGAAATTCTTCCATAAAACCCAGAGCATCTTGACGGCTACCATGATGATGACTTTTTTCTATTGTTATTTTTTTTGTCCGTTTCGTCTTATTCGCAAGCAATCCGTGCTTCTTGAAGGATGATATTTAATATAATATTGTTGATGTCTCAGCCAAAGCCAGCTGCACGTGCAACCTTCATTAAAAGGAATAATATGTCTCTGTATAATGAGGATTTACTAATTTTAAGTTCCACTTCTTTGCACGTTGACAGAAGATCAAGCTTCTTCTGGAGTATATAAATGACTGACTTTCCAGGTACAATTCTTGTCACGGAGACTCATCTCTGTCACTATATAGTTGGAGTATAATTAGGAACAACTTTAGCTCCCCGACCAACTTCAAGTGTATAATACTTTGAAAGAATGTGCTCACGAATGTTGTACTCAAAGCTCTTTGAAGATGTTTAAAGCTATTTTGTAAGCACCACGTGCACGTCAGGACCGCCGACGGTCTTGAGTTCGATGTTTGGCTTAGACCACGTTGCGGGATTGGTTTCCTTCAGTAAATTCCGTTCAGGTTCATGAACTATCGTGTTGGTTATTTAAGTTCCTTTACAACATTCAATGTTCTGTTTCTTAAACGGCTCTTTCGTTAGTCGCTGAGAGTAAATTTGGCTTCGTTACTTATGGTAAAGTAAAGCCGTGTATTTTTTGAGTTCAATAATTAATCAACATTGGAGGTTATTTGTAAGTTGCAGTAAACAAAACAGCTAGTTGCAATTTTTCAAAATTCACAAATAAATAGCTGTCCTGTTGTACAAAAAACTCTAGTAATTCAGTAACTAAAGCTTAAGTTCCAGTGCAAAAAATCTACGTTTGTAGTATTTAAAAGCAATTACAACAACGGATTCGAATTTACAAAATGCGCACATTATCTAAAATCTTGTACACCGTTCAGCAAGCAAGATTTGGTTCAGGAAGTGCACAAAAGATAATATAATTCTTGCAAGCTGGAACTTCACTTTTGCGTTGCTGCTAGTGTACAAATGTAGATTTTAGTACGGCTGTACGTAAACTCGAGCGATATAAACTTACTTGACGTTCAACGAACTTGTAAGTAATGAAATGTAAAGTAAAAAACAGGGTCGTTTTTGTTGTTGTCAACTCTCCCTTTTTAATACAACAAATGCACTATTAATAGTTGACCTGTCTTGGTTATTTCTAGCACCGTTGCTTAACTTTTGATTCTCGAAGGGATAAGGAGCGCTAGACGGCAATAGCGAATTTTTGTTTATCTAGAGGTTAAAAGAGTTGACTAGAGGAATTGTCGGAGTGAAATCCTGGGAGCGATTCTACCGAGGTGATGCTGCTCAGGATGGTAGAAAGACAATGCCTTTCGATCCAGCACTCTCCCGGTTCTAAATAATACCCGGGAGTATCTCTCGATCCAGGGTACATGCTGTGCTGTAGCGTGTGTGCATGAGGTCGACATACAGGAAAGAAGGAGGAGAGGAGAAGCAAACGAGGTGGTTGGAACATGCACACACAGAGCCAGGCACGCTAGTTTTAACCAGAGCTGGCTGAGGAGAGGAGTCTGGCTTTAAGCAGTAATGTTATACAGTCCCGAAAACTCATCCTTACTTTCCCATACAGCATTTTCCTCATACGAGCAAATAGCATGGGGAGAAAGAGGTATAAACAGTGAAAAGTGTAGCACAATGTTTTTCCTTTCTCCTTGCACGGACTGCCTTTTCTTTCCTTTCCTACCTAATATCTTCCCTACGGAAAAAAATGGATATATAGAAATTTGCCAACAAATCTTGTTATCCGAAAAATATATACAGTGAAAAACTGTATACGTAGTAAAAATACATTGTTTTGCATATAAATGTGCTAAAAAATATGCAATATGCCTGGATAGCGACGGATATGTAATGTACACATACTGAAAGATATAAGGTGTTGTATGTACATATAATAAAGTATCAACCCATCATCTTGAACACAGATCTAGTCTCAGGATCTTTTTCAAAGACACACGTTCCGCCAAAGCTCATCTCCGCTATGCGAGTCCCATGAAATCTACCAAATTATCACCAATTTCATCAAAGAGTTCAATTACTGCTCCCGACAATATAACAATGTAGCTTCGTTTGTTTGCTCCGATGGTGCATGACGACGTTCCCGTGTACAGCTTTTCACGTATCAAGGTCCTCTGTCATTTTTGCTGTCCCATTTTTTATTCTTACCCGTCCGCTCTTTCACTTTAAATCTTCAATTTGTACATGCGAACACACAAAAAGAAGCTTGTGTGCAAAGATCTTATTGCTGCACATCGTTGTGTCTTGAAATATTTTCCAAGGTAAATTCTATTCAAAACAATATACATACACAGATGCACTCCAATTGCTGAGATCACATTTTGAGTTCAGCAGCCCAGACTCAATTGTCATGATAAATACTCAGGGCACATTTTTAAGACAAAATAAATATTGTTGGGTAAATTCTTACAAAGAAAATCGTGTAGAAGATAAAGGGAATCGTATACAACAAGATAATGCGAGCAAGAAAATAAAGAATAAATAAAAATATGTATATACAAACGTATACCTGTGTGTGCAGTACACACTGAACACAATAAAATAAATAATAAATAAATAATAATAAAGCACAAGTGTAGCCAATTAGGTAGGAACCTCTGCCCAATACACTGCAAGCGGAAAGATGCAGCAGGAAATAAAATGGGAAGCCCAACTACACAAAAATATCTCCTTTCCTAATTCCTCTTTAATTTAAAATATTAAATTCCCCAAAATTCACAATTCTATAATAAATACAATAATACACAACCTACACAACACCAACAACCTCTCTCTAATTCCCCAAATAATCCTCAATGGGAAAACTCCCAAAAATCAAAAATATTGAATGAATTCAATAAAATGTCTTCAAATGAAGAGAGATACCCAAAAATCTCAACACACAAAAATATGGAGAGAGGCGAAGGTCTAAAAATCTCAGCTTCGCCTACATTTGTACGCTTTTTTTCAAAAGCTACCTGACGAAGAGGTCCCTCCGCGTTAGTGTAATAATTCTACTTTTTTGGTTCTGATGGGATTACTTTTTACAATATTTATTCATTATTTGTTTTATAATAAATAATTGTCTCGTAATCAATCCTAGTGTAAAATCATATGTCTGTTGATTTCAACTCCACGATAAGTTGGTATGTACCATCCAAAAAGGCAATTTTATTTAGAAAATCGCCTATGTTGTAAAAACTCCCAAGCGTAACTAATAACGAAAAGCCTTATTATAGCATGGGAAAGTATATAATAGGGAGCAACATTCGATATTTGCAAGTCCGACCGTTAAGAGATTTTTTTTTATTTCAACTAAAATATTTGACTTTTCAGGTATAGTTTATACTTGATATTTTTTTGTTCTCCAAACATTTGAATCCACTGTACATTAGAAGCTATAATATTGTTCCCCATAAAATTCTTTGCATAGTGGACATTTATATTTTTGATTACAGAACTTAAAATAATTATTTATTTAAATAAACTCTGACAAGATATCATAATAACTTCCTTTTATGTCAGATGCAACCCCTATTAGTACTGAACGTGTGTGCCAAATTTCATGGCTCAGGTTTAAATAGCATGGGAGGAGATAGAGACCAAAGGAAATAGCTGGTTTTGATGCCAGACAGACGGACGGACGAACACACGGACAGACACGCGTCGCTGTGCACTAGGGCCCTCTACGGGACCCTAAAAATGACTGGAGCTGATGGATCCCGGAAGAATTGAGCCTCGTGGTTTTATAGTCCACGTCCTTGTAACTGCGGGTGGGTCAACCCCACAAAAATTGCAATTACAAGACGTGGAAATAACACTTGGCCAGTTCTAAGAAAAATATACAGGGAAGAAGCGACAAGGAGGGAGCTGGACAAAGGTAAGTGACAGGTAATCAGGTAATTTAAATATACATACAGTATACATTCACATCCCCGACAAACAGCCTCATCAATTCTCAATAATCAAAATATACATAAAATTCCAAATTCCTTCAACCAAATTGTCCACAATAAATATTTTAAATTAAATTCCATACACAACAGTACAAATGCACTGGAGAAAATTCTGCACACAGCCAAACATACACAAATTGCAACTTTTGAGCAAGTTATGACAAAAATCTTTGCATTTTACAACGCATGACTGTTTGTAAAAAGTCAAAAAAGATTTTGTGAATTTTTTGGTAATCGTTGTTGTTAGAAAAACTAGAATGTTTCTCCGGAAATATTTTCGGCCAGATTATGGGCTATAATGGTAGAATAACCTCAAGGCTGTGTACGCAGCGACGAGTTACTAAAAGGAGATTAGCCTTGCATTTTCATTACCAGATCACATTTTGCCTTAATAGCCTCGGTCGTTTAAGTGTAACTATGTAGAAAAAAGAGGCTACTTCAAGTCCCTTCATCCCATCCTCCATATGAGGCTTTAAATAGAGAAGAAGATTGTGTACACATGCATCGATCTTGATATCTTTATACGTATACAGTACTACGAGTATGACCAGTACTACTAATATGGGTATAGATAAGCACAAAACGTTTTATATTGTCAACCATCCGGGGATTAGCGGCTACGCAAAAAGAATGAAGACATGAAAAGAATGGAACAATTTCCCTTTGAAAGCCTCTTTCATACGCTTGATACAGCCTTCGGAGGAGGAATGTGAGATGTGATGAGAGAAAAGAACGTGGATGTCACGGGCAGACAGGGAGTATAAAGCAGGAGCAGATCAGGAATAAAAAGTCATAATATCTTTCAACGACTTTTTTACATCAATCCGCCGTATTCTCTTCTCTCTTTCCTCTTCTCCGTGCTCCCTTTCTTTTTAGCACTTTAGGTAATTATATCAAGTTGAAAGATAACGTGGCAAAAATGAGCTGCATTAGAATTTATTAGACGACATTTCCACCACTAAGTATTCTCCTTCTGAAACTTATATAGTTAGCAATCCTGCGTTTAAGACTCTTTTCTTATGTCCATAGTTCATATTAAAAACTCCCCGTATATATTTATGACTATTATATAATTAGGCGTAACCTCCTTTAGTCAGAACTCCAATTTCAAATTTCTTAGGTACACCATGTATACAAACCTGTAACATCACAGTCATTTCTATTTAAAATTGTAATAAATTGCAAGCCATGATTTAAGAAAAAAGTAAACATTAGAGAGTGACGAGACGAATATCTTAATTTTCGCAATATTTTGGTACAGGCCGAGGCAAAAAAATGGGGAAAACAAGCTCTTTTTGCCGTCGCTGCGGTTCATCAGTACAGTGTGACTGTAAAATGAAAACGAAATTTCAGCAAGATGAGAACCAACTCTCATTACTCGCTCCGCTCAGGTTTAATTTTCTCTTGAACGCAAATATGAGTGATCATAAAGAAGATTTTTTGCATTGCAAGCCTTGCTGTAATAAAGTATACTAACACAGGTATGGTTTTATATATACTATACTACATGCTTAGAAATGATAAAATATGAGGAATTCGCAGTCTCATTTGCGCAAGCCTCTCTGCTTCTTTGAGTCCTGGCAAAGGTTGAAATATTTCCGGAATTAATTCCTGCTCTTCCACAAATGCAATATAAAGATGACATATAACCATTTATAAAACAAGCAACATATTTCAATTTAGAGCATGGAACAACTCAACAGCTATCTGTATTTATAAGGCATATCAGTGTATGCTGTATTATCTTTCATAGCATATATATGTGCAATACGGTACTTGCTATTATGTAGATCTACACTATACATACAACCCTTTCATATTAAACAAACCTATGTACTATATAAAAAACACATAGATAACATACACTCAGGTAGAGTCATAAGTCTTCGGTGGATTCAAAGTAGATACGTTGCTAGTATTAACTACCCGATGGTCCCGGCTGTGGTAACTAATGAATCTTGCTTTATACAAAGCGCATTCTTCTTGCGTAATTGTTGTCGGTGAAAAGCTGCTGGATGAGGTTCTCCGTTTTTTGGGTGCGGAGATGTAAAAAAATTATCATCGCTTTCTACATGGTAAGGAGTCAACAACACAAGTCTGTGCGTGCACCGGGAGAGGCTTTGAAGCTATCGCATAGATAGCATTTTCCTAAATGAATAATTATCGCTTTGAAGGTGTAATTAACAGGCTAATTTTCAAATGGAATACATACATGTGCAATGTTTGAACTTCGGTGCTCCCAACGACTGGGAATATCCGCAGGGTACTCATTACTACTCTGCAGATATATTCCGATGTTATCATTTAGGCGTCAACTTTATGTAACCTAAGTTATTTCCTAATGGCCAAATCCGTTAACAAATAACGCTTGTATGAGCTTTGTTATCTTCATCCCTCCAAAAGCTCTTCCAATTCCAGTGTTTTTCCCAGCACCCGCGCGTGCTTCCACATAGTAGCACATTGAGCACCCATAAGATACCAAATGTGCTAATGTAAACTATATGCATACTAACCGATTGTAAAAGGGCTTATGCTAAATCGATCGTAATAAAACCAATTTAATTTATATGTATATTAATTTAATTAAAGCCTGGAACTAATTGTATCCAAGGTTGTTTGTACCACAATACGTTATACAGATACGATTCCAATTCAATTCAATTCATTACTTTATTGTATACATGTTATTTCTCGATCAGTACAAAAATGACTGGTCTCCCCCGAGTAACATGTGTTAATATCTATATTACCCAGAATTTAGATAGTAGATTTGCCAATTTAATGTTGTACAGGTAGTGAAGTATATAGCTAATATGTATTCCGGCAGAGATGTGGAGTATTTGCAAATACTTTTTACTTAAAAAATACTATTTCTAGTATTTTCAAGTATTTTCAAGTGTTTTATAATTGTATTTTAAAACTAAAATAAATTAGCATTTGGCATTTAGTATTTAAAGATTTTAAAGCAGCAAAGTATTTGAAATTTTATTTAGAGAAAGAAACTTTATATTACTGATACCATTATGGTATTTGCCTCACGACAAAGTACTATATAACAAAAATATGTTTTACAAAAGTATACTATGCTTGTAATACATTATTAATTATAAAATTGATGACAATATCGTATAAGAGTGTTTAAAATACTTCAGTGGAAATACTTTTACAAATACTTATATTAAATGCAAATCACTTTTTCCGTGAATTATAAACGTTAACTCACTCCACAACAAACGCGTATGTATTTGGTGTCAGTCTTCTTGTTGGGACAGCGATAAAGATACTTAAAAGTATTTGAAATTGTATTTTTTAAGGAAAAAGTATTTGCAAATACTCCACATCTCTGGATTCCGGATAATTTCAGCACCAGTCTTGTAGGTCAATTACAAAACAAAATGAGGATAATTGCTTCATTATTTAAATTGGGTACAAATTTCAGAGTCAATGTCAATATCAACTGGAAAAAGTTGAGTTTTGAAGACAGGCTAGACGGGAGAAGGCATTATTGAATTAGTGCCAAAAGTTAATTTGCTTAATTTCAAGCAATTAACCCAAGCTTAATTAAACAATAATGACCGTGTCGCTAGCATATAAAGCAATTATACTACGTATGTGTATATCTTTCTTTAATATCTGGAGGTTATATAAAGTATCTATATTATTCGCAAAATATTATTCTGCAGCTCCTTCTTCACACTGAATAAATTGCAGCTCACTGGATACCCGTAGGAATTCTGAGACGCCAGTCCAGAAGTCCAAAAAGTAATATGGATTGTAGCTACCCGGACATTTGTCAATGTCTGTGTATAATCCTCTAATAATTATTGCTTCCTTAACTTACTTTTACGCTTTAGTCCTTCATCCCATGTCTATAGGGTTAGACTTCCACTACTTTTAAAACAATGAGAAATGATTGCACCAATTATCCAAGCACCTACCCACGTCAATTTTGTAACCCGGGATGAGTGCGGGCTCATTACTACATCTTACTCAACAAGTTCAAGGGTTCTAAGGAAAATCCAGGGAAACTTATTGTTGTAAAGGCGCAACATAAACTTGAATGCATGTTACGCAGTATCTTTTCATGCATATGTAAATGCAATAATTGTAAAATGTATTCTTACTTATATAAGTATGCATATATGATTATTAACTATTGCGCAAGTATGGAAGTATTATCCTTCCATGTGTGTCTAGTAATTCCATATTAGTGAACATACAAGGTCATATAACAAAATCATTACTCCAGGCAGATAGTCCGGAAGAGCAATAAGTAATGAGGTTTATAGTACAAATCGTAGCTTATAATTATATAGTGTACAAATGTAAAATTATTACTGGCGAGAGAGAAAGACAAAGTTTTTCACTTGAAATCTCCTATTCCCCACAGACTTTAGTAGGCTAAAACTAATGAAGCTCTTCTTGGAACATCTATTTCAATACCAACGGAATGGCTTTCCTATTTGTATTAATAAGATTTCGAGTCAAATGCTCTATCGCACCAGAGGAACTACGCATAATGGTGTAAGGCTCTAATCCTATACCTACACAATCTGCTTACTTCAAGTATTCACTGAAAGGTGCAAACAACATTCATACTAATTCGTTTAAAGTATATGTATATACTTTAAACCTTTTTGCATATATGCACTTTCAATATTCTCCTGGACCCGTGCAGATATTCTATGCATATACACAAACTTTGCAGCTATTCCATTTCCATTTATAAAACAAGCCAAATGCTATTCTATACCCAAATACAAAACCAAGGAATGTATTCCTATTCCACGTGTACAACCATTACAAATATTGCCATCCCAGCACAAAATCATTACAAAGATTCCCTATCCACTAAAAAACCTCAATTCCTATCGGATAACTAAAATCTCTACTTGCTACACGTGCAACCTACTATGCGTGAATAGTGAAAGTAATTATCCGGATTCACTCCACGCCTCTTCTCTCTTTCATTAAGCAAATGATCTGAGAGGAAGTACAGCTGGGGCGATCCTTTCAAGTAACTTGACAGTGTTTTCAAGTGAGGGAAAGTGGGATATATAAGGAGAGCATAGGGTTAGAATTAGTATAAATAAGCAGGCGAAGGACGGATGAAAGGCTAAGAAAAAGGAAACACTTCAGGTGTTGGGGGACTATCACATGGCAGATTGCTTCAAGGAAAAATTAAGCCTCTTGCCGAGTGCAAGACACGAAGGACTTAACTACAAGATAATTTATCAATTACCTTGTTAACGATTCAAAAATACTCTGCAAATAGATTCTGTTAAGGGAGCGTGCAGTACAATGCTTAGGGAATACTGTTTATACGTTTTTGGTAGGTAGACATCGCGTTGGGTTATGGATCAAAAGCAGGCTAAAATACAGATAGAAACGTAAGGAGGACTGCTGTAAAAGTAATCAATGCATGCAGGGACATGTAAATACGAAGTAATTTGGTAGTCAATGGTATCACTGAATGGTTATGAGCCTTGGTTATAGTTGAAATGCAACCTTGAACGTAGACGACTGAAAACTGTATAAATTACTTAGAACCAGCCGCTGATACATGCGGTAGCTAAATACATTTTTAGAACTTGAACAGCGGAATTTAAAAGCTACTTTTATTTGTTTGAGAAGCTACCAATTTAATACGGGAATTTGCATAAAAAACAACTTTTGGAAGGAACAGGGTTTCCTCGTAGCAGCGAACAATCGTGAGAAAAGCCGTGTAGTAGACAAACTAATCGAACTTTGAAACTCCCGCTATGAATAAGGGAATGAAGTAGGAGTACCGGGAGTTATTTTTTCCTCTGCACACAAGTAAAAAAAAAGAAGAGAAAAATAGTTGCGGATCAACTTCTATATTCAAAGGATGAACTGACTTCGTTGTAAGAGAGTTTAACAGAGAAAATGGGGAATACTAAGAATAAAAAGCTTTTAGAATTTTTCTTTTATTTCTTCTCTCCTGCGAGCAAACACCATTATATTTATACGAAAGATCATGTTGTGAGCCCGGTAAGAAGATGAGGTACTTTGTAGTAGTCCTGGTGAATCCAAGAGACTTATTGCATGTGCCTGTCGTACTTGAACTGACCGCGTATGTGCATAAGACACGGTTCTAGTGCAAAAAGAAGAGCTCGAGGAAAAAAATCTTCCACCTGACGTCCCACAATTTTTTAGTCATAATAACAAAACGGAAACTTTTTTCATGGAAAGGAAGAATGGCTGGAAGATGAGTATTGGTGGTACAATAGGTTAGAAATGAAGGAAGAGGAGAAGAAAGGAGAGAAGAAAAGTCATAAAATTGATTCCGAATTTTACAATTTATTCCGTTGTTGAGAACTACAAGCGAAAATGTTTCAAGTACTACACTTTTAGTGTGTAAAAGAAGAGGTCTACAGAAGAAAAGGAACTCGATAAGCTGAAATAATCGATCAAGTTGGCGAATTCTTGGAGACTGTACTCCCTAACTATTCCTTTGTTCGCACTTAAAATGTCAAGTGCTCGATCTTTTTGTCCTGTGTGAGTTAAAGGAGTTTTCTCGTCTTATCTTTGCCTCATTCCCTTCTATTCATTCCATCTGTCGACTCACACAAACCAAACCTTATATGCAAGACAACAGGATATGGCAAGTATTTGCACTTGTGTCTTTATCAACAGAGTACACACACTACATTTTAAGTCCAACCGCCCGGAGTTGCATGCTAAACATTGCTATCACATTTTCGATGTAGCGCTTCGTGGTGAATAGACAGGCTCTTGTTCCAACGTTATTGAGTCCAAGCTTTGTCAACAACATTTTTACATTGCGTTAGATGGGCTGTTTTTCTATCATCGTAGTTAATATACTTCACTATATGGCCATAGCTACATCGATAACACCATGTTAGCTATAAGGGCGACAACGTGGCTACCATGACAACAATAGTTACAGCTGCAATACTATAGATTTACACTAGCAGCACAGCAGCAAATAGGAAATACTTACTTACATGCATCAACAATATTATATTTGTTTCGGCAACAACGTAGTTATTTATATCGACCTTGCTACCAGAGCTAATGCATGGGTAGCTTTGCTGACTTCTGTTGAACATCGCTATCGCCCTAATATAATAAGGACTCATCATCGGTATAGTCAACCGCTCAAGAGCTCTGTTGTTCTCAGAAGTATAAAGGAAATTAAATGGGAATGAATGTTTACAGTACGTTCGGCAAATGCAAATTAGCGATCCATTTAGTTCGACAAACCAAAAAAGCTAAATCTCTCAAAATATTTGCAGTGAAAACACAAGTCAGCTCATAGCATAAAAATCTGCAAACATTCGATCTAATGGCGATTCTAGCTGCTTTATGTATGCCTACTTCCTGTTTAATTGCAAGTACGGTCATGGTAATGTCCTAAGCCATCCACTATGTTACTATAAGAACTGGTGGGCGTGCAAGCCTTTAAACAAAATCTCAATTAAGTCTACGAGCCTTTCTATTTATATTTGCTTTATTCAATTATGGGATCGCATCATGGATAGTTGGGGAATTCATAGTGAATGACTGTCGAGAATCTTTTATGGCACTTTGCAAGGTTTGCTAGAATAAACTGCGTAGCAGATTTACTCGAGGAGCAAAGAAGATTTGCTATGTTCAGGAGACAAATTATACGTTATAGGACATAATTTTCAACGGTGAGGAAGGGAATGTTCTATGTGAAGGATGAGAATTTTCGACCTTAAGGAGGAGAGTTTTCTATGTTCAGGAAGAGAATTTTCGACATGTTAAGGAGGGAAAGATTCACTACTCAAAGAAAAAGAAGCTGTGTAAGAGAAGATTCAACGTGCAAAGAAAAAGGGAGCGGTGTAACAGAAGATTCCACATACAAGGAACAATTGAAGAAGAGAATGAGCACGACATGTTGATATTTGGATTTATTATAATGGCCAACTCTTGTAGAGTGCTCCTTTCAACTTTCACCAACACTTTGTCACGTCTCCAGATTGCTAAATTTATCCTTATGGGAATCAACATATCTTCGAACAATTAACTTAGGAACGTGCTTTGCCCTTGAATTTGTATGTACACGTGTATGGACTTAAGCAAACGAGGTTGGATAGGAAATATTTTATAGTTTAGAAAAGAACAATCTTAGTATAAGCTATAAGCAATTCGTTTATACTTATTAAGTCACCGTTGCTAAAATCCGAACGAGATTGTCATTATAGACTAGAACGATCCCTTTAATCCAGGGAATAAATTGATCAGTGGCACTGTGTAGGAGTATTTCAAGGAAAGCACTTTAAAGATTACATTCTAAGGGAAGGTTGGTCAAATTTATAGTTTAAGTCAATGCAAGATTCCCTTGAGCAAGACTAGAGTGTGGTCGAGCAAAGTGTGTACAAGTACAAAAATGTTATCTGGCGATATTTTAAACCATATATCATGCTACCGTAAAATTTTCCTTCTTCTTGGAAATGTACATGCATGATCAAGCAACAATGCTTTGCGTGTTACATAATAGTATCTGCAATTATAACATACAAACTATATCATACTATATGAAGTTTTTAACTTATAGAAAGTGGAATTTGTTATAGACAAAGTATTTTAAGATGTCCAAAAGGACCATTCAAGTAATACATAGGTAAGTGTGTATATTTCTGAAAAACAAAAATTGCATGAACTGTCTTATGACTCAAGTGGGTCTCTTTACACCTGATAATTGAAGGGTTCTGAAGCAGAAATATATTTGGTTGATACATTTAAGGATAAGCCCACAAAACGAGCCAGTACGGTTTAGGGCGGGTTTGGGTAAAAGTTTTCTTGAAATTACAGGCTGCGGACGGGTACGCGATCTTATATTCTGTAGGGAAAGCCCGAAATACCCATAAAAGCCCGTAGCAGCAGCCACAAACACCGTTACGCTCGTTAAACGATTATAAGCACTTACGTAGATTCTTATGGTTATGGAATGTACTTAAAGTATGTAAAGATTTCCACCTGATGATTATAATATTTATTGTACTTTGTACTTATGTACAAATATTGTGTGTACAACTGAACGGGATAAAATCTAAACAGAAGATATTTATTCCCCATCTTTGTGCAGACTTCTGTTTATAATAATATAATGTAATAGCTGATATGTATTAATAAAAACTTTCATGATTTAAATAAATATTATAATAATATATTACTTATAACCTAAAGCCAAAGATTCTCCTCTAGTTATGAAAGGGCAGGATGTAATTTATTAATTAAAAGAATATCCACGGGGGGTTACGGGTAATTCTAAACGGGTAAGGGTTTGTTTGTTTTGGCTTAAACACGGGTGGGTCGGTTACCGGTAAAATTAAACGGGCTTCGGGCGGGTGTGGGTGCAAAGTTTTCTACGGGCCTATGCTCTAAGAAGACATAAGAACTCTAGGATTTACCTTTGCTTTTTATCTCAATATTATGGGTTTATTGAATGGTTTCCAGACAGACCATGCCGCTGCCCACCAGTTGTAGACACACATGCACACATCAATTCTTTCACGATGCCCCTGCCTCTCTCACACGTACAAAGTCTGATTAAGGTGGGCAATCCCTGCTAGTTGAATTTTATTCGGCCAATTTATTTAACTCGCAAAAGTCCCATATACTCAAGTAAGGCTTTGAACTTCTAACGTACCGTGAACTGAAGTATATATACGAGTGAAATGTGGACGGCGAGTTCCAAAAGAGCATGAGTTATAGACGAGATGCAGAAAGTTGGTGAGTAACACCAAAATGAAAGAAGATACAATGAGTTGCAGGGCTGTGGAAAAATCTACAGACGACACAAAGCTGGTGGAAGATAAGTGAGTGTTAGTTACAAAATATTTGAAGATACGGAAAGCGTGAGTTACAAAGCGGTGTGTAAGATACGGGAAGCCCGTGTTTACAAAGCAATGCAAGGTACTGACAGCATGCGTTGCGGAATGGTGGAAGATACAGAAAGGGTGAGCTAATAAAAGCAGTGAAAGGTACAGTAAGCGTTAGTTACAGGATAGTGAAAGATATAGATCTATAGTTTTGAAATCCAAAGAGAGACTCAAGAGTCCATTGTCTTGCCCGCAACTCCCAACAATTACGTACATAGCCGCCTGCCCTGCTTCTAGCCTCTCAACCCGTCACCACCTCTCGTAAATTACACTTATTTTCAAATGAAGGCAGTGAGTCTCTCAATTCTCAAACACGCAGAGTAATATCTTTGTTTGCCGTTTTTTGACTATCTCCTTGACGATTTATATATGGTGGTATCTTCCCAGCTCTCCACAAAACTATGTACTTGACTGCTGCCAGAGGTTGAATGCAAATAAACGAGTGAATGCCGTTGCTGGTGAGGTATGCAGAACGACTGTTGTTAGGAAGAATGGAAGGAGAAAGGGAATAAAATCAGAAGCACTCAGAAAAATATCTCAATAATATTTTCTGCTCGGTAAATTTCACTCAAATCTCTTCACCCGAGGAGACCTTCTCTATGCATCGTGAATACCTATACCAAGCCCGATCATCTTGCCCATGAAAGTTTCAGTGCCAATCCTCCTTTCGACACCCACCCCACCAATCGACGGGTTGCTTTAGGTTCTCCTGTAATACTGATTCCGTTACGCACTTTACAACTTCAGAATCACTAGCTATCTTTAACGTTGATAAACATCTTGTACAAGGGATCATCCATGCACAATGTGTAGATCAACCAAGTACAATATACAACTTATCCATTTCAAATGTATACTTCAATTATGCAAAGTATATATAGTTCATAGAATATATACATTATGCATTTAAAATAAGTAGTTCATGAATATAAAAAATATATACGCAGTTCATCCCTATAAGATACATAGTCCCCCCGTATTTGTAATAGCTTCAATGAGGAACCTGGAATAAAGTGGACCGAATAAATTTCTCCTAATGCTTTCTAGGTCAATGGTAGGGAAATGCGTACTTTGAGCCTCGCGCACGTGTATCTTTGTACAAGTGTGTTGGAATTAATGAATGATTTCAAGGGGTGAGGGCACTCATGGTAATAAGGAGGCGTTGAAGTAAAATGTTATTTACTTTGGTCGCCTTAAAGGTCTTAGTAACAAAATAAGCTGTTGAAGATCTTTCTTACAGCTTCCTTAACATTATTGCTAATAACTACTCTACCTAAACATCCCTTGTCCTTAATTGTGGTCACCGATGTATGGTAAACACCGTATTAGTGATAGATTAGTCATATAGTATTTATTATTATTATTTGTATATATATTTGCAGGACCGATCAATAGAAATTGTGTAGATATATTCAAAAGTTGCATTTACATGGCAGGAACTTCCACGTCTCTTTCCACGTTTAATTGAACCCGAGAGAAATCATGGATGCTCTTTAAAATCAATGTAGTAATTTGCATGTTATCAACTAACGAGAATACTTTGCGTGAACTTGTGTAGCTTAAAATAAAACCTAATCAGCTTTAGTATTTCTTGCACTTACGTTCCTTGGAGGAAGGTCGACATCTAACTATTAATACTGTCACAGGAGACTGGAATGTTAAGGCGGAATCAGTTTAAAGAGACTTAATCACTTGTTTCTGTTTCCAACCTTCCTTAAGATCCCTAAAGAAACAAGATACTTAAGAATCCCGTGAAATTAGCCTTTCCATTCACTACCGACCACGACTGTAGGATGCATGGTTGTTTTCATTCTGTGGTCTATCTCATGTACAGGATGTATCTATATAGTTGTAGTTAGGATGACAGCTGATGAATTGCAGAGGCACTTCATACCCTACCCAACTGCTCACGCTGGATTGAGCGAACTGAATATGAAAAGATAATCATGCGAAGGGATGTGTGTACTAACAATTTGTGCTCGCCCAGGCAACACTACTTTGCTAATACTTATCGCAGTAACATTTGCTTTCACATATATAGGCAAATAGAATCGCGGTCATTTGGTACATCGAGTTTCAAGCTCAAATCACTCGTTCATGGTCACATTTACACATTATAGAGTCGTATTCAGCAAAGGCAAGTAGCCATAATTTTTTAACTAAATAATCTTAAAAGGCTTTTTCCGTTCCTAATATTCATACCCATTTCCCTTTCAAATATGTGATTTTTTAGAGTAAAAATATACTGGAAATTAGTATCATCCATACTTGATCGAACAAACAAGATAATAGAATGTTATCTTGTGATGTTGGACCCTCCCCAGTGTTTCTAGGTTGCTTCTGCACTTAAACAACAGTAATGTTATCTTAAGTGGCCAACAACGAAGGATGCTTGCCATCCCCAAATTTCCATAATCTTATGTAGTTGGAACCGAGCGACGTCCTATGTTCCGTATTTTGATAACTATAGTAATGTTACCGAAAGACTTGTGAATATTGAAAGTGAGTCTCTGATTCATTGTGAGGGAGTTCGTCGTCCTCCTCCTGAATATCATAATGTAAGTGTATCTATGTTACATGTTGGTCGGATCAGAAATTCTCAATCTGAGCTCCATCGCATTACGCCTAGTAACGGGATGGGTTCAATCTAGCCAAGCGTTCTGAAGACATTTAAAACCATATCCCCAGCTATATCCTTAGATGTTATTGGATTGTCTTGGTGTGGGTGAGGAGATTGGATTTCTCGGGAAGGAAGACCTTAATTATTCCGCCTTGGACTCAGAATTTGCTTCACATTTCTGCGTAAATTCCTGTGTTTATCTGGATAGCTCTTACATAAATTTTAAGCACCCGTCCGTCCTTCTGGGTGTCATTTTGAGTCAGATTTCCTCGTAAATTCTTGTATAAACCCGTCCTATATCTTATATGAACTCTGTAGATTTCATTTGAGCCTTCTCTCCATTTAATTCCTGACTGGTGGATCAACGGGTTAGGCTTTCGTGAAATGCATGTAAAGACTAGGTATACACTAACTTTAACTTTCCGAGTGTTTTATAACGCGTTGGTGTGTTGATTGCATTGTGTTTACAGCTGGGATGCTTCTGATGAGACCCACGTGAGTGTCTTTGTTTTTTTAATATCCATGCTACATTAATATATGAACTTGAACATTTATGTAAGTCTTTCTGAACTAATTAATCCCAAGGGTCTCACTGCACTTGCTTGGCTGTATAAGCTCGTGCTTGACGTGTTTGTCACAAAAGTTTTCATCTGCCTCAGAGGAAGCACCCAAGTTATACAAATAATCGTTTATTAGTTGAGAAAGAGGAACTAAAGTCCGCTGAAACTCAACAGAAGCTTGTATCTCTCTCGGGACCTTCACTTCACGTCTGAGTCCTCGCAGTTTATAGCAACTAGCTAGCATCTAATTACAAATAATTGTATATTCGGGCCTTCTGTGAGCGCAACTTTGCAGTTTTAAGTATTATGGGTCGCAATGTTGTACTTGGCGATTGTATCACCTTAATTGAAGTAAGTAGCGTTTCTTCGTCGTACTTATTACTCGCAAGACATGACTTGGGTCAAGACCAATTATTTAAAAACTATGACCATCGTAAGTATGCACAGTGGTCATGAAGATGTGAATAGAAATAAACATGTATCTTCGTCTGCAAAGCCCGTTGTTTACGTTTGCTCGCAGCGCTCCTCATATATAGAACATATTTGCGTCAGGAGCTTCAGGGAATTGGATGTCCTGGTCATATCACATACACCGTGCACTCTGCTTCCGTAATAAAACAAACCCCAAACGCTTGTGTTTATACGTACCGTGGAATGTCCAAAATCCTCTTTATCCACAAAATGGTCGGAAACTGTATCACCAAAACAGAAGCACATTTATAAAATTAAAATGCAGTACTCTCTTCAAAAACCGAGGTCGCTATCTCCCGAATAATGTGCTCACTGTCTTGAATATATGTTTTGTGTTCGTTGCCCTTAAAGCATACTATCTTACAGTACGTATATGTATGCCCGTTGGTATACCGCATAAATGGACCTTACTGTTGCTGTTCAAGAGGAGTTTGTGCTTTTTTCTAGTTTTCTTAACAAGTTATTAAATGGTAAGCAGATCCGGAATAAAATAAACATTTGAGGCTGTTCCCAAAGCTCTTTTTTAGTTTATGTCCATTCATTCATCCGGAAGTTTTGATTTTTGTAAATAACTACGTTGGTTTCTAGTGCACGTAATACCTTCCTACTAAGGATCGTTACGTAACCCAGTTTTTAAGTTCGGTGAATGACCCGTCGACTTTGTGGGACGGAAACGTAAACAAGCTCCGGTGTTTATATACACGGTTATAAAAAAGTTCGAAATTTAAAAGAGAAATCCTGCAAAAAATACAGAGATCCATTTTGCAACACCAGACCACGTAACTATTTTAGTCTAATTGTAAGTGGTATCGAGATGCATTTAACACATGTTAACGATTTATCTGTTAAAATATTTATACCATAGATGCTTGATTTAAAGATTTCCAGATTTATTTGTTAAAATGCTCGGTGGTATGTGTGAAGACAACAGGGTTATAGAAAAGCCTGTTAGTTATTAATGAATTTATCTGTTGATTAAAAGTAACGGTGAAAATGTAGATAAGTATGTACTAAGTATGACCGTAAAATAAAAGTAGCAGAGAATGTGACTCAATTGTACTTAGATTATAATTTTATTGGGTAGATTAGCAAATGTGTAACAAAAACATTTTAAGAGTAAAAACATAAATACAAGAAAAATAAAATCAATAATATGACGACCGGGAGTATAAATGAAAAAATGTATTCAATACAACATCTTCACTGGAACTTTCCAATGGACATGAATACAATTATTTAGATATAGAAGATATGTAGAAAAGTGCTAAAGACATATTGATTAAAACAGTATACATACAATACAAAGTACAAAAATAGTAAATGAGAAATAATTAAAAATTGTGGAAAAATTCTAAAATCTACACTAAAATAATAACATCTCCAATTAACTATAACACAATATCTAATATCTACACAAAAATGTTTTAGTGGAGATGGTTAAGCAAAATAATATACACGGTAAAAAATACAAATTATTAGTCGGTGAAGCAAAAGATATTCCTTTAATTTTCACTTGGTATCGAAAAATCGGTATTTTTATAGATCTCTTTTAAATATGTAATTACACGGGATTTCTATACAAGAAAAAATTTAAAGGTGTGTACTTATTAAGCTCATGAATGAAAACAATTTAATTAACAAATTATGCATAGTGAAAACAATTACGAGGCCTGTTAATGAGTAGATTGTACAGTGATTTCAGTTAAATGAAATAGAACGAGTTAACTCTATGAGCACAATTGAAGAAACAAATCTTTAACAATTGAACTATACAGAAATTAGTTAAATGAATGACGGCATTATATGACATCCAACTGCAGAGGATTAAATTAAGTTAAAACAGATTCCAGTAATACAAACTATACTGAAACCCATGTAGATATAAACAATTAAATGAATGTTTGAAAGCAAAAATTATTTATCTTTAACACTAATAATAGTGGCCCTCCGACAGCCGCGTGGCTAGAGTATCTGCAACATGCAGCAGGAATGTTGAACCCCTGACTCGCCACTGAATAGTCGGACCCCAATAGGGAAAGGAATAGCAAAAATCATCAGCGGTGTCAGCGCTCAGCGTTATTCCCCAGAGGGGACATATACACAAAGTTATTTCATAAACTTATTTTAAAGCGCTGCATTACCCAAAAGTAAAAACATTCTTTTTATTGTAACTCGTCCATGTTTCGTTGAGATACGCTGCCGACGGACGTACGAACATTTGGATAAAGGGAATTTCAATAGAGAAGCTGAGACGACCCCTAATTAAATATATGGATTATTCTGGATGTATGTATTTTGTGTTTATTTACAAGTTATCTTAGAAATCTCAAAAACTTACTAATTTTGATATTTTCTTACAAGACTACGCAGTCGATTTCAACCAAAATAATACGTATGGTGATAATGGCCCTAAAAATATGTGTAAAAAGTATGGCTGTATTCCTTATTTTGCTTTTGATGTTTTTAGATGTATAAAACATTTAATTTAAAATTCCAAAATTTTAAAAAAAAAATTTTGCAAACTACCCACTCGATTTTGGAAAATTTTGACACAGCTAATAAATCTTCCCAAAAACACCTATAAAAATTTTGGTTGAAATCCCTTTGCTTGTTCAAGAGTTATTGAGTAAAATATAAAATTTCAAAATTTTGACAATTTAAAAAAACCACTTGACCGATTTTGACCAATTTCAATACCGACCTTACTTGTGACCCCAAGAGAAAGTACATAAAATTTGGTTGCTAATCTGTAATTGTACTAATCTACTTAAATTATATATTCAAAAAAGCCGAAACATCTCGCCGTCAACAATTATTACGGATGTGGTAGCTTAGACCGTGCAAATAAAACTAGGCGGAATATTAAATGATTTCTCTAAATCTCCACAATGATTCCCAATCAAACGAAGAATTAAAAATAATAATAAAATAAAATATGAAGACGAAGAAACCAATGCTTTATGTGAAGCAAAATAAATAAGCCAAGGTGAAGTCCGAATCCGGAATTATGGAATAATAACAATAATATAAATTTATTCCAATTTCTAAGTTCAGCTAACAAGTTTCCTTTTCGACCGCTCCAGTAACACTGAGGCGTAAAAGCATGGGCCAAACTTCAAGTACTCTCACTCTGGACGCCACTGGCGTTTCCAGCGTTGCAAAATAAAGCAACATTAAAGCAAATAATATAACTAAGTAGAGCTAAAGTAGATGTGGCATGTTTGGAAGGAATACACTTTCCTTACACAATCCTTGCACTCATGAATGTGTACACTCAGCTCCCTTGAGCTAAACAATATGAATTATGTAGGGAGTGAGTGTGAAAAGACAGAAAGTGGCTTCCACGAGTAATCCAAATCTGAATTAAATATTTAAGTAAACCCATAACTGTGAATTGGATGGTGACAGTTATTTTAAAAGGAGGCAAGAAAAAGAAACGGGGAAAGGTTTTCAGTGTTTGGAGTTTGTTTGGAGCCGAGAAGTGAGAGAGCAGAGTGGGAGATTCCGTGATGTTGAAATCGAAAAAGAATGTCATACATTGTAATAGCGAAAGCAAAACCCATGCAAGCTACAATAAGTATCTCTAGGCAGCCGACATGCCAATACAACGATCTCCGTCACGAGCTCATGTGTGTGCAGAAGAGAAAGAATAAGAGGAGCTCTGTGTGGAAAGCAAAAAGAAAAAAGGAAACAAGGATGATTACAAAAGTTTCCTTCTTGGCACACACAAGTTTTTTTAAATGAACTACGTATGTACACAGTCTCACAGGCTTCAGGACTTCACAGATACACACACACGCCATGTTGTTGTGGTTTCCCATACAAACAGTAAGACTTACGTGTTTGTTGAAGACGTTCTTGTATACTTACAAAAATGTAACACACAAAAATGACGTGTAGTGGCTGTATGGGGTAGGGAAACTGATGACAAATGTGGCAGTATCTATGAAAAATAGGAAACAATCCTGATTATGTCTATAGTTGTAAAATAGTGGAGGACAGAAGAAAATGATGAGAAGGAAATGTGGAGGATTTACGTCAAAAGAGTTTATTTACTTTCAATTTTCCCCTCGCTTATTTCAACTGGCAGGTTAAATCCGAAGAAAAACTACTCTGTGACTCTCTTCCTCCTCGCACATCATACATTTTACTTCCCACGGTCCTCCGGATTTTGTACCGCTTCTAAGACATTATGTAGCACACACTGCAAATTAGACGTATGAATTCATCACAACGAATGCCGTGATATAACCATTCGGCCTTTGATCGTACAGCCTTCTTCCCAATCACATAAGCTAATATTGTTCTTCATAGGGAAGCCAAGTGTCTTCTGCTTTCTCCGACCTCACAATTAGTCATCTTCTAAAGCTTTTGAGAGTTTGGCAAACTTGCATATATTTTAGAGTTTTTAAATTAGTGCACACTACTAATTTCTATTCAATTATCACCGTCCGATTTTACAAAATGACCAGTGCCAGCAGTGGTACTCAATCAAAACGTTAGAGTTAGATAACGTTATGAATAACGCTAACGACGCTAGAACAAGAAATAACGTTTTAGTAACGATAATGAAAACAAATAAATTTGTGTATTTTTATATCGATATTAAAACGGAACGATAAAATATAAATGCTGCAACAATAACTAAAACGGAAAAAAGAATTTCAGCTCTTTGCTCTAAAACGTACAATTTTCTTGCTAATTTTAATCAATCCTTTACAGATTTTATGCTCAAAACTAATAAAAAAAAAGTAAAATGAGCTTTATTGCGCTATGTGTACTACATATCCATACACACCATATAATTCAATTTAGAATATTTTTGACATATGAGTACAAGTACAAGCGTGGATGCTATTTCACCGCGGCATACTTCCCAACGCGGATCTCTGACAATAGGGAAACATATACGAAATACCGGCTTCCAACAGTCGGGTCAGATAGGGATGTAAGGGGAGATCAGGCAAGTGGGACGCTCAGTCTGAATGGAATGTCCAGGTAGATATCGTCGGCCAAACCTGAGGACGTGCCATAATGGTTTTAAACTAATCTGAAAGTGTACCATAGCAAAGTTGCTCAAATTTCGAAAATAGATGTGCCATAATCATGCAGGCTCGGGAAGCGAGGGTCACGTGATGCTCCTATCCCGCTCCACTCTGAGATTAGTGAATTAACTAGAATTGTTTTTGGTACATCGAGAGATTAGGTGGAAGTGATTATAGCACATCTTCAGGTTTGGCCGACGATATGCAGATTGGCTTTCCTTTGTATCGTTTCTGCGTGTTAAAACAGTTCATCCACATTAGCCTTATATTTCTCCTCGTTCTCCTACGTTCCCAGTTTAAGGTCCGACTTCTATTCTGTGACGAGGCAGTAATTTTTAGTACAAACTACTGCTGCTTGATGCAGATACTCTAGCCATGTGACTGTCGGAGGGCCACGCTCAAAATCAATAAAATACCATTCAAATTAAAATGTCGGTGGTTTCTAATAGTAATATTATGCTTTCTATTTAATTTTTACTTTGTTTAAGCGAAAATAAACGTTATAATCAGATAACGTTATTAACGCAACGAAATTGAATGATACCGTTATTAACGATTACGTTTTTGTCGGTGTTACAGAAACGAAAAACGGAATATTTGTACAAATAACTTATAGCGGGTAACGAAACGAAATGATAAAGTTATACAACTCTGAAAACAATTACTGTATCACATTTCAACTCTTCTCTGTTATTGATTTCCTATGAAGTTGATGATGTTTACAACTCTACTACTACTACATATTTAGTACAGTATAGATATTACATAGAAGCATTTAGAGCTAAAATTTAATGCATTGGTATGTCCCAACTGCGACTTCAGAAAGTAAATACGTAAATATTTACTCAGATTACTTCGCATCTATGAACATGGTCCAAGGGTTATCCTACTGTAAACCCCTACATTATGTAGTCATTCATCTGATACCCAATGATAGGCAGATCTATGAATCAGGAAATCTATGGAAATATGATCTGTTTATGAAGAGATGAGGCTTACGGCGATTTTGGAAACTACAGAATTTTTCGTCGTGGGAAGTTACATTGTCAAGGACAACTTCAACAACGTAATAATATCTGCCTGTTAAAATTGCTTTCTGTGACTGAATAATTGATCATTTTTACTGGACAAATACTGGACTGAGGTTGCTACTGAACTCACAGTACACAACATTTAAGTTTTAGATAGAACGGTCAGATTTTCATGTACCTGTCGGTCTAGCAGAAACCGTAGAACTAATTGTATTTACCTTTTCTCCAGAAATAACTGAATTCATTATTTCTCCCAATATTAGCTGATTTGATCTTTTCTATAAACCAACCAAATTCATTATTTCTCCCAATATTAGCTGATTTGATCTTTTCTATAAACCAACCAAATTCATTATTTCTCCAATTTTAGACGATTTTATCTTTTCCATAACCTTACCAAATTCATTATTTCTACAACGCTAACCAAGTTCGTCGTTTCTGTGAAAATATGTAAAATTCCTTGCTTCTACAAAATTAATTGAATTCGTATATCCTGAAGAACAACCATTTGATATTTTCTCCAGCACTAAAGAAAGTTTTCAACTAAACAAGCTTAATTAGTCATGCTACTATGATATCAAAGCAGATTGAATATGCTAAAGCCCTCACTTAATGTAGTACGTAGAAGATGACTAAGTTGTTACCTGAAGCAAAATTTCGCGTTCACGGCAAAAAAAAGTGTTTATTTTATTTTTTCTGACTCATGCAACATTGTTGTTAGCCTCCAAGTCTGAAGAATGCGAGGGTGTTATTAAGACTGGCGAGGGAGCCTCGGAGTTGATAATTGCATTGGAAAAGTTTTATAGGAGTTTCACACCACGTAACCGCAGCCTAAAGAACTACATACAATAGTATGTACGCAAGCAGTTGCAGCACATGGAATAAGTGCTAAGGAGGAAGTTGAGAATTTTCATACGAAACTTTTCACCACTTTCTGAATGGGAGCCTTGAAGTATAAACTGTATACATCTGGATATTCGATTGTAGATTTCCTGGAAAACATGTTGCCTTGTGGTGTTTCAGGAAAGGAAAGAAAAGGAAAATAAGTTAATTGCTATCTAGCAAGTTTTCTATTACTTCCCACTGTCATAAGAGTATTAATTTAATTGGATACAAATCCTTTTAACACGAGTAGCAGTGACGGTATTCGAGGAAAAACTATCCTGCTCTCGTCAGTATTAACTCGGAAGCCTGCTACGCAATAATTTCCAATACATTTTCCTATTTGGTTCTCATGGTTTAGAGAAGGTTCTATCAACTGTTACTGGCTCCAGTGGCTGTTCCAGTTTTTAATTATATTACACAACTGTCTTCAAAGCTTTTGAGATACTTTTCACTTCTTACTCAACTAATTTCTTGTTTGACGGCGCACTATTTTTCCCGCTTTTGTGAACATTTCTCATCAATCAAACTGTTGCAGAAGCAGGAGAATGTTCTCTGATCTATTGGAATGGTTTTCCCAAGCTTTTGTGCATGTTTAAAAAAATCTTTTGAAGCTACATTTAAAGGGTTTGTGAACGTTTTATAATTTGTTGGAGCTGTTTTTGTGAACTTTTTCTTATCTGTTATAACTGTTAGTTGTTTTTAACGCTTTTGTTACTTATCAAAAGCTTCGGCAATACTTTAAAATAGTTCGAAGCTGTTTTTGATGACTTTGTGAATATCTTCTGCTCTGTTGTCGGGCCCAGTAAACAGAAAATGAACTTTCAGCAGTCTTTATCTTCCTTTGAATAAAAACCTAATCATGGACCATCTACGAGGAAAGTTACGTCCTGCAATTAGATTTTGCATATTGTTTCCCCCAGAGAAACTAAAACATATGGAGTGTCCCGAACTTCCACATCGTTCCTGGGAAAGCTTAACAAAATCTTAAAGTTTAAACCAAAGTTTTTATTATAGAGCGAGAGTCCTCCCAAGAACTAGATCCAGTCGGTCCTGCACAGCTGTGAATAATAATGATAATGGTAAATAAGCTCAATCAAGACCAGAATACTCAACCCACACGATCATTTCGTTGGAAACTTGGAAACCGTATGTACATTACTAGCTTCAAGCATCAATTATATCCTATTGTTATAACTCATTCATGCAAGTTCTCTCGAATTGCGTCATGGCCAGAGTGGAATGCACGCCTAATTAGAAAGTTCTCTATATAGAAATCACAAATTTAATATGTTTTAAAAAGTAATATTTTATTATGAAGTTAAAAAAATCTGCAAGTAAAAGCGATGACGTTGAGAACTATAATCTAAAGTGAATCCATCGTTTTGCTACAGTTGCATATGTTATAAGCACTTACTACCAGTTTTGAAATGTAGCAGCCTGGAAATTTAATTAGATAAAAGGATGGCGTTGGCAGATCCTCCGCACTAATGACTATGAGGAACTATCACTTTGGTTCCATAATAATTCATCTCACCTCCTTCATGTGAGAATACTAATTGGGAGGTTTTCTAGTTTTTGTTACGTGAAAATACCGGTGCTCCATATAGACATCGAAAAATAACTTTGCTACTGCCACATCTATAAACTATTACTGGCTAGGTACATACATATAACACAGGACTAAATAATACAAATGTAATATTAACTTTTTCCCTGACAATTTTTTTCATACAAATCATTTCATCATCGCAATGATTCTCATTGAATATAAAGTCATCCCACACAAAACAAAGTCAGTGAAGCATCTTAATTCATTTTCACCACGAGCTCTCATCAAACAAGTCGAAGATCACACGATTGACCCACTTGGTGGAACTGGCACGAAAGGGCAATGGTGGACTAATTATTGATGGCTACATAAAACTAGTATATATGATTCAATGATTTACATTTTGAGAAAGTAAACATTCAAGTGTGCATATATATCTATTTGTACGGCCGAAGTCACTTCAGCGGAAGGGAACATGGTGGTGGAAGCACGAGGTCGATAATTACAGGATGCCCGATCCTGGTGGGCTACACAATTAATTTACACTGGAACCTGTAAAGTATGTGCCGGTACTTGAAGCATACCAATGAATTCACACTCGGTGTAATTAAAAAATTGACCCATATATCCTCTATATACCTCTGTTGTTTGTACTTCTTTGATCTGGAAACCGCATGGGACGACAGAGCATAATTATTTATAACACACATCATAGCAACAGCAGTTGTAGTGTACATCTGCAACAGCACTGTTATATTGTTACAGCCCCCTTTGCCTTATGGCAGATTTACCTTGATTACGGGTCGTATTCTCAATGTATCATCCTAATTTTATCTTTCAGAGACCGATGGGGAACTCCGGGTTCTTTGTTGCACAATTTACAGAAATAACTGGCCATAGTAAAGGTGTGAGAAAGGCTTGAGAAATAGGAAGTGGAATAAATATAGAGTGACTTACGGATACCCACTAGTATGTAAGAGAACTCCAATAATGTGTGGAGACGAGATTGAACGAATTTTGGGAATCATTGGCATCTTTATTCACTGTTGATATGTACGTACAGTATGTACAAAGAGATGTTGACCGTTGGACTGTCCTAACTCAAATCTCTTTCTTAAGAGAATTCTCAACAATATGTACCTCTTAGCTGTAGCTGCAAGGAATCTTCTCACTCTTGTAGCTGCTCCCATTTTATTGCACATCAATATGTACAATGAGGCGTTTATGGCCTACAGTTTGTACTGATCATGCAATACTTATGTATTATCTAAGCTGTGAAAGTACTATAATTTCAGCAATTTATCTACAGATAGTACAACAAATAATGGATATAGGAAACAATGTGTTTTACAAGAACAGAACAAGTATTACTTCAATAACGTTTTGGTGTTATTAAATATCGTTTATATGCATACGTAATGTTTTGTACAGTTTCTATATTCCGTATAGTCAATTTGTTTCAAGGGATTTTATAGCTACCATTATAGCTAAACATAACCGGAATCACCTGGCACTTTAGCACAAACCTGGGGTGTCTTTAGCGATACGGTTTGTTAAAACAAGAAACGCCACGCTTGTTGTTAGTTCAAATACAGCATGTTCTCGCTCTGCCTGATCTGATTACAGTTGAGCTTACCCAGTGCTCAATCAGGACTCTGATATTGGTTTACAAGCTATAGTGTCTGTCTAAATCATGTTTACCTAGCTTTTCGAGGCGAATCTTGAAGCATTTCTTGGAACTCCTTGGAGTTTAAATGAATAGAGCCTAGCTTCAAAACTATGTATACAAGTATTGGGTAACTACTAGAGATACTGAGTAACTATGCTCAAATGTCAATATTCGTGTGCCACATCATCCCGTTGACGCACCTTGAAACTGTTTTGTAACATCATTAGACAAACAAATAAATTTTAATTTTGAGATTCGATTTGGCCAGTTTTGTCTACAGCAATGAACAAGATACGAAGATCATGGCAGATATTTCTGTAAATATAACCAATTCAACACTTATGTTATTGCATTATTTGTTTTAGCATAGCATATAGTATTATTTGCAATTCCAGGGAATATCCTTTTATCCTGAATATGACCAAGAATAAAACATGCTGCTCAAACACCGGGAGGAAAGTATTGAAGTCCATACTTTTGTTGACTGAAAGGGTGGGATGGATTGTTGGTGGTGAATACAAGTTTGCAAGTATATGTAGTTCTCGGAACTTTTTATATTTAGATGATAGACATGGAAACAAGTACAAATGGTTTCCTTAGAATTATGTAAAATAGGAAGCCGTATTTCCAAGAAAGCTTACATCATCTGTATTTAGTTGACAGCATAAAATATGAAGAGGATTGTTTAATTTTTTTGCCCTCTCTCTCTTTGCGCTTTTCACAAGCCCCTAATATATAATGCACATGGACAGAAGCACAATGTCCGTAAGAGTTACTTTTATGTACGTCGAGTGGAAGAATACGAACTATCATATTTCTTTTATCCTCGAGTGATAAAGCTTGGGGTTACTTTCCCATTCCGTTCACAATTCAATGCTTAGCTGCATGTTTAGTCCCCATGTTGAGTGTACTCGCCATTTGTGCATGCTATGTATCTAATACTCTATCTGTTTCTGTAGAGCAAAAATGATTTTCTTCGTTGGTATTTCTCACTGCACTTTTGCTTTGTGTCGCTGTAAATTCTAGTCGTTTTTCTCTTTGCTTTATGTTTATCACATATCTTTTACGTGTTTAGATATATCTGTAGTACATGTTGTCGTCTCTGTATCTTGATATTGTCTTTCACTCAATTCTCACTTTGCTGTCTTGTGTACAATAAGCGAAAAAATAGGAATTTTACTATTTATCTCAAAAACCCTATGAGCCTCACACTTTGGTCGTCCTTCATAGTTTATGTTCCATTATATGTCGTGTATGAACTTACACTTTCCACGTTTGTGCATATGAAAACAAAGCTCTATATCCAAAACATGAGCTTTCGGGGCGGCTTTTACTCTTTGCGTTTCTGGATTTAATGCATGAATTTTAAGGTTTTGTGCATAAACTTTAGGTAGGCTTTTTTACACTACTTTCAAGCATTTATGCATGAACTTAAGGCTTTTTTTTGTACATGAATTTCAAGCATTTATACAAGGCTTTTACAGAGACTTTATACGACGATTCCAGACTTTTATACATAAATTTCAAGTGATTATGCACGACGTTGGATGTTTTCGTACATGAATATAAAGCTTACCTACCTACTTTATGTAGGTATCTCGAAGTTTTTTTAGCAAACCGTGGGTGTCTGGAGACTGTGCATGTAATAGGTAAGTTGAATGGTCCTCTCACTGTGTGGCACGTATATGCACTTAGGCTGCGGACGCTGGAATTTTCATGGTGTAATAGTAGTGTGTATAAATAGTGTCTTTACGTTCAACTGCGTTTAACACCCTCTGGAATTAAAATTGCTGGCGAAGCAACTTACTCCTTTCTATCCTTGTTAACTTTACACTTGCATGAAAGATTCATTGTAGAAATCCAACGTCTAATTTTCCTCTGGATTGACTCGATCGGTCGAAGGCTCTGGTTGACAACATAGATCTCTATTTCGTATGTTAACAGTCCTCTTATTGTGAATCTCTCACGCTGTGCTTTAATAACATCTTAAACAAGTCATGTACAATTTTTTGACTATTTTTTAAGATTTGGAGTGATCTCTGACGTTATATGGTGCAAGAGCTACTGGCAGCTACTAGCAAAAACAAAAGTTTATTTCTTCTCCTGTTGTCAATACATGTTGCTGTCCTACATTATATGGTTTTTGTTCTTCAGGAAAAATCAACTCTTAGCTTCCAAAGATGTGTTCATGGTCCACTGACTTTAACGATTGTAGATTTTCGACTTACACCTATGCTGACTGCTCAGCCAGTAGCCTAAAAATGTCAAACTGACAGCTAGGAAAATTAATGCTGTAAATTCAAAAATTTACTCAGGAAATTTGATGCGCAAATAATGACAAGTCAGGTGGAATTAAAGAAGCAGGAATATTGTAAGAGTGTAAGAATTGCGCCTTCGTTACTCAACTATACTTCCTATCGAACCTTCCGATACTCGTAGAGTTGTACAAGTCCCTTGTGCAAATTTTATGCGTGTTGAACTCACATGCACATTTGTACATTCACATGTATAGGAGATGCGCGAAAAGAACTTGCAGTATTGAGACCCTGCAACTCACAATTGAAATCCTTTCAAACTTTGAAAATCATGTAAAATCTTGTCTAGGAAAATCCATTCTCGTTGTCATACAACGGATTGTGAAACACCAGTACTTTATTGTGCAACTTGAAATACCTATATACGATACATTAGTCCTACGATGCAATGTCAATCGTGCAGTATCAATGCAAAGAATTTCCTTCAAAACCTGATGCTGTAGGCTGAGTGAAGGTGAAGTCGGAGTATTTGTGAAAAACCCTATAGTTGGGGCATGATGTTGGGAAGGACAATTCAATAAAAGGAATTCCATCAGAGAAGATAGGAGAGAACATAATTTGGTTGCGACACCAAATCCGGATTTATGACTTCTATCTTGCACCAGATGATTTGGCCAACTCAAGGAATACGACTAGTCAGCAAAAGTAGTGAAAAATTCAACTTCCTAAATAGGTTTTGCATCACCCATTGCAATGTATCTTGATATATATGTGACTCTCCATACGTACACACATATAGATTATTTTATACTTATTTTATATTGGGCTTCACAGAATACACTAGGTTGGATGTGCATATACCTACATAGGATATTTTTGCACACACATGCCAAAGAGGCTTCTATACTTCAATATTGGATACATCTGCAAAAGGATGCTGCCAACCAGAAGGAGAATGAAGACAAGGACATTTCTGTGAAGGAAAATCCGAATTTCAGGAAGGCAGGAAACAAAAGAGACGATGCACATAAGCGGAAGCGCATGATACTATGCGCTCAAGAATATTTTGCGAATACGAGAAAAAATTGGATAATAGTTATATGATACGAAGGATCCTCTGGACAAGGTTTCACACGCACATATATGGAAGGACTATATATATAACCATGTGGACATGGAAACTAAAGGTGCCCATTCTCCGTCTCTTTCCACTATGTGGTTATTGCTCTGCAAAAAGCTTTCAATCAAACGAGGCAGTGAACTGTGAATAAATCAGGAGTAAATCCTGGGACCAGCTTCCTGAACACGACCACACTCAATCCCATCAAATTGAAATCAAAATTGAAAATTCATGTGTATGTCTTCAAAAAAATCCATAGAGTCTATGCTAAACGATAGTGGGAATTGGAATAAATCCCGCACATTCTCAACCTTCTCTTGGTTTCCTCTTCTCTCCTCAACTTAAGAGCCTATGTATGTAAAGAAAATAATGTTGAAGAACAACTGAAATGCTTTAGAACATCTTGACAGAAAGAATAGGAATGTTTCTGCTTGAATGAGTCCAAAATTCTTTCTTCATCCTCTCTCACATTACATTAAAATTAAATAGTTCTCAACTATCTGTAGGATTTTCGGTAGTCCAGCTATTGCAGTAGTACCAACAGAGCCCTAAAGACACTTCTCCTAAGCTCATTGTGTATGTTAATATGTACATATATGATTTACCTAAACAATATTACCTACAGCTGTACAGAAATTTGAGTTGTATTTATTTAGCTAGCTTTTGTCAGATTATAATATTCTAAAGGCAAAAAGGGAAATTCTATACCGAGGAGTGAGGAGTTATTATCGTCATGGAATGGTTTCAAGTTTTCCGTCCTTTTCCCGCTTCTTTTCTGTATGCACCTATAAATTAAAAATATTGTTCTGCTTTGTCAAAAAAACATCTCATCTGAATTAAGGCTTTTCCTCAATACCAATTAGTAGTAGTAAGTGAGCCCGATTTTTCACCATTCTTACGAGGAAACCTCTCGAAAAAGGTCAGTCGCTAGGGCCTAGAATTTTTTTTCGTAGATACCCTACACACAGTGTGTGAAAACCCACTTTTCATTATTTCCTACTTTTTTGTTGTTTAGGAGATATGGCGGTCTAAAGCTTGCATGTAGATAAGGGAAATACGCATTTCAGAGCCTGAAACTTTAACTGTGCGTAGCAAAATAACCAACGATGGCTTATTCGAAAGCGAATGAAAATACGGTTCCAACAAGCTATAATTGACCAAAATCGGTCAATTACAACATGTGTTACGTCCTATTGAGGCAAACGTGGGAAAAATCTGATCCCCGCGATGCAAACTTTTTATATGTTATGTTTTCGATCTAACAGATGCATTATTTGGGTTCTACGCGTTATTTCCTTCATTTTGAGTATAAGGTCTATGGGATTGTGTTTAAAACTGACTTAATGGTTGTCAAGTTTATTAGGTTAAAGGGCTGTTAATTTTTAATTGTTAAAAATCGACCATTTACTTTAAGCCCAACTGAACACGGTAAAGACAATTTTAAGCACAATCCCATCGACCTTATACTCAAAATGAAGGAAATAACGCGTAGAACCCAAATAATGCGTCTGTTAGGTCGAAAACATAACATACAAAAAGTTTATATTGCGGGGATCAGATTTTTCCCACGTTTTCCTAAATAGGACGTAACACATGTTGTAATTGACCGATTTTGGTCAATTATAGCTTGTTGGAACCGTATTTTCATTTGCTTTCGAATAAGCCATCGTTGGTTATTTTGCTACGCACAGTTAAAGTTTTAGGCTCTGAAATGCGTATTTCCCTTATCTATATGCAAGCTTTAGACCGCCATATCTCCTAAACAACAAAAAAGTAGGAAATAATGAAAAGTCGGTTTTCACACACTGTGTGTAGAGTATCTACGAAAAAAAATGCATGGCCCTAGCGACTGACCTTTTTCGAGAGGTTTCCTCGTAAGTGTAATTTTACAATTTTTTAATTTTTAGAAATTAAGTTTTCTAAAAAAGTACAGTTTTTATATCTAACTTTTGAGATAACAGGTTTCCAAGCGTCACTGAGATGGTAATGATCATATTGTTTTAGGCCTACTAATTAAAGTTCAAAATTAGATAATAATTACACAATATTTAAATAAAAAATAGAAGTCTTCATCTTCACTAATTTGTGTTGGATGGAAGTTTAGTGCTGGTTTCTAGTATATAAGCTTTCATTTAATAAATTCGGCTTGGAATATTAAATAATATAAGTTAAACGAAAAATATTCAATAAATATTGTATTAGATTTAAAAAAATGAGGGTATATACGAATTTAGCATTATGGGAAAATCACTCGGCACCTTAATGATAAACCGATAAACGGAAGTTCTAAATTCAAATTAATCGTCTTACTTGTGCGTAGTAGACTGGTTCAATGTGTCCTCTTCACTATTGCGAGACGATGTAGACGGCACATCAAATTTTTCGAATACTAGGCGAATACGCTCTAAATGTTGAGGATCTTGTAACCCGTACACAAAGTAACGGCAGACAATTTTTGGTAAGTACGGAAATGGGTAGTTAGGTGAGTATACGTTTCCCTGGGATTGCCCCTTGCTGAGTATTCGCTGATCACATTCCGTGCCTCTTATATGTTCTCCAGCATTTTTGGTAATAAAATCTGGATATATATATGTATAGAGAAAAATGTTCGTTAAATATGTCAACCTAATAACATGTTCAATTTGGAAATCGACAACTATGGTTACCTAGTTTAACGAAGCTTTCCGAAAACTCCCACACTGCTGAAAATCCACGGTTTTGAGCTTCAGTGATTCTCTCTAAAGTTGTAAACGTTACAAGCATGACATGCTCGCTGGAATAAACTACTAGATTTCTTTGTTGTCCACAGTAAGTTCCAATTAATGGCGCCGACACTTCTAAGCCGTCGTAAATTTTAACATCATCGAAAGGACAGCTACAACAACCCATTAGTCTATGTTAAGTTTTCCGTACCTCGTTAGGGTGCTTTGAAATCAGTTAGTTAAGCTTTATTTCCGTATAAGTGCATGTCAAAAGAATCAATACAAGGTATCGGTTTTCATTCTGGACATACAGTTACTGAAACCTACTCGCAAGAGTGTACACAACGCATGATAAGATCTATTCAAAACTAAATTTTGCCAAAAATTGAGATTTTCTGAAGAATTAAGACTTAATGGATTTGTTAAGCCGGGGGTTACTAAAGACTGATCAGCAGAAAGGCCATTCTATGAGATAGTTGTCCTGGGATGTAAAACACAATTTTGGCTAACAATGATCAAAATTTAAGTAAATGATATTTTAACGTACGTACGTAACCACCTGATCAAACATAAAAAATACTGTTACTTTTCTGTAAAAATGCTCACTGGTAAAGGACGTCTGTTTGATAACGTGGGAGCGGAATCTACAAAAGACAAATACTTCTTGGTAGTGTCGTTACAAACTCGCAATGTCTTTGACTAATCATAGCAAAATTGTCAAAAATTCAAGAACAAAAAGCCTTGATATAAAATTTTGAGTTTGATTTTATATATTTTGCAAACAAAAAACCGTTGTCAATTTTATAAGTACTTTAATAAGTAATTGTATGGATAACTATTGTAACAACGTTCGATTTCTTGGTATTTTTTTCAAAATCTTAGCATGTGATTGAAACTAGGAAGGAGCAGAATTTTTTTAAATTTCCTCACAAATAAACTAAATACTAAACCATATAATTAACTTTAAAGCTTATGAACTGAACTACAATTAATTTAACTTTCAACTGAACCAAAAAATTGTCAAAAACCTGTAATTAAACTGTCACAACGAAACACTACAAAGAAATATACACTGGGGATAAATAATGGCCCCTATTCGGAAAAAATTACGGATTTTGTCTTAAAAGAGGTTTTGAACGGACGAACACTTACTAGCCACTACAAACTTTCACACTATACTCCGAATTCCGAGTTTTATTTTCTAGGTTACATTTCAGTGACAGGAAATGTGACGATGATACTGAAAATTTTGTTATTGCTGAAACTTTTAATGTTGCTCATTGAATCACCGCATTTAATTTTCCGTATACTATTAAACACAACATTTGCAAGGTAAAGATAGGTAAAGAAAATACGATAGCACGTTATATAAGATACTTCAGTCGATAAATCTTGCATAGGTATACAATTATGCAATTAGACGCATATTCATGCAAATGAAAAATTCAGGTTAAAATTAATAAGATTTCTTACTGTGCTCCCCCAAAGAATAAATCGAAGTCACGAAATTCAAGTCGAATTCTTTGTGAGGGTTTGCCGACAAATTTGTACATACACGAAAGGTCTTTAGGATAAACTCCGGGGTACGTAGGGGAAATGAGCTCACCCTGACGCTTTACATTTGACAAAATTGTATAGCTACAAATAGTTCGCGGAACTGGTGTCCCAACCACAAAACGATCTATAAAACAGTACAAATTTATAATTGTATTGAATAAGAAAACACTTGAGATAATTTTAATGAATTAGAAACAAGTCATTGGCGAGGTACATATAATCAAGTACCAACTTTACATTCAAAAGAGGGGCTAATGCACTGAAAAATTTCAAATTGTACTTGTTTGGTAAAAATTGGAAGTTGGTGCACTGTGATACTAGCGGAATAAAAAATTGGTGCTTGGTGAAGTATCACGCGGTATGCAGTTGCGCCGACCAAAATATGGTTTCAAAGTTTCCGTAAGTGAAACAAAGCAATTTCAAGCATCGCTATAAGTGATAACAGAAATTGAAGTAGTTTTGTGCTTATAATGCCATGTGCGCTGCCACCAAAAGATGGTCAAGCGGACTTCCCTTCCCGAGCCAATAGCTCCTGCAATTACTGCCGTTGTAAAAAAATTTTAATCTTAGCCTAGTGCAATTACTATTTAGGCTATTCAAGCCCTGACTACCCCACATCCTATTCCTACAGATATAAATCAGTTTTCTATTAATATTTTGCCTAAGTTAATTGGAACTAAACTGATATGTTGCTGTCACAGGTTAATTCAGATCGCTGCTTGGAATTACTGTAAAATGTATATTATGGGTGTTTTTATACTGATCGACAATCTATATTCTATATGTAAAAATATGTAAATACTTATTTTAATATTTTTACCTATTATTACTATTCGAACTTATTTTCGTTTTAATCTCCTCAGTGCATAAGATCATTGATTTCCGCAATAAGATAAAAGTCTTGTAGTAGTATATTTTAATATAGACTCAACTTGGCTCTGAGAGTTTATTAATAATCAAGATGTAACTGTTATTAACGTAAAATATCTAATCACAATAAAATCTTTAATACAAGTTTCTCGCACTACAATACACATAACAATTATCTCGTTCTCTCATCTCTCTCGTCCTTTCCATTCTCTTTTTGCTTACATCGCTCATTCCCCTCTATTGGCTCTGAACCTGAACGGATATTACCTAATTTACTACAATTCCAATGCTATAATAATTAAATGATTGATAATAATTATATTGTCATCATAGATTAAAAACCTATGAGAGTCTAAAAGTGTTAGCCTCGACCTATGAAAATAGAGCCTGTTGCATTTTAATAACAACAAACAATTAAATATTATTAATATTTATTAATAATCATAATAATTGTAAAAACATTTAGTACCTTCTGTCATGAATGCAAATGTTCCTTTAAACAAACCCTCTTCGGTTGTATTTTTATCGGAATAAAATCCTATGGCGATGCCGCCGTATAGCGATATTCGTCTTCGAGGTGGAATCTTCCCACAATAGCGCCCAGCAAATGGTGTGGATATTAAAAACGAAACATCGGTGTCTTCTACTTCTGTCCACAAGTCTACCCATTCGTGAACACACCTTTATTATATAAACAACATTTGACATCAGAAAAGTAATTAGAAAACTTATTTTGGCACCGGTAGTACAGCAGCGTTGGTTCCTTGTAGTGTATGCTACTGTCGTAACATTTATTAAATAAAAAGTATTTTAAATTTATATGCTCGGTTTCATTTTAAATAAATTAATCGTTCTCCAAAAATATGGTTTACGTGGAAAATTTCCTAACAAAAATAACATTTTTATTTTGTTGAGAGCTTTCGAACAGCAAACTCAAATCGTCTGTAGACTGATTGTTTACAAAACTTTTAAAACTTAATCCTTAAAACTCAGTTCTTTTTAAATTCTTCTTTTAAAAAAAATGTTTATTCTGACATTGGTATTTCAAATACACAACAACTGTATTATTATCATGTAATTTCCTTGACTAGATCTATTGCTTACACTCCTTGTATTCCGGACTCCTTGAAGAATCTCTTTCATAAAAAACACCAGACTTAAAAAGAGTAAATTTGCCTCAAATTTCCATCCTCCAAAACCCAAAACTGGTTTTTTAAAAAAATCGTTTGTGTATAGAGCAATACAGGCATGGAATAACTGTCCAACTAATATTAAAGGATGCTCTAAAATAATTGACTTTAAATTACAGTTAAAAGAGCATATTGCTCAAATTAATTTTAATTAATAAAAATAAAATGTTAATGTAGATTAGTTATGTATGTAACCATGTTGTCCTATAGAAAACAGTGTCTTCACTGATAAGGATTAACAATAAAGCTAAATCAATCAATCAATCAAAATTCAAAAAATATCGTTAGGTAATTTTGAATTATTAGTTTTTCAAAGCAATTTTACAAATAAGTGGCTTTAGTATGAGAACAACCTTTCGGACAACTGTTCTTCATCAGGTTCAATGAAGAATACAGAAGATATTTTAAATACTAAAGCGTGTAGGGTATGTCGATTTTTAAATGTCATGACAAAAATGGCAAAGGCGGGCAAAATTGGCAGGCATTTATTCACAGGGGCAAAAAGATACTTTTTATGCCATTTGGGCAGAATTGGAAAAAAATATTTTTTGTCCGGGCAAAATTGGCATAAATTAATAAATGTACATAGACCATTTAAATTTTATCCGCTATCGGCTCTGTTGGCGAATGCGGTTAACTTTAAAATAAAAAAAAATTTGGGGTTTATACTCCGATTTACCCGAAGGCCTTACAGAGTCGTAACCATCTTAGCAATTTATTATAATTTTCCTCTTTACAAGTGTGTTTATTATAACTACTCTTTTCCCCGTACTGTTAGTACACACAACAACTCGTCACTTTATTGACTAATGACCGATACAGAGGGAGACCCCACCAGTATGTATACCGTCCACCATATGGAGACCACACAGTTATAGGCATATGCACGGTATGCTGCACAATCCAACAGTCCTAGGATCCAGAGTAGGTAGACGTATACCGGCCCACAACGGTCGGGGGAGGGAGGGATGCTTGAAGAAGTCAGGTGAATCGGACGCTCAGTCTGAATGGAATGTCCAGGAAGATATGCAAATTGGGGTTCCTTTGTTGTTGTCTCTCCGTCTTAAGACCGTCCCATCATATTCGTCTTATCTGCATACTGGCCCGTGGTTCACATCTTTTTGAGTGCAGTCTTCCTTCTTCTTGTTCTCTCTTTCTCCCAAGAGTCCGACATCTATTCAGGGGTGAGCCAGCAATTTTTAATGCTGCTGCTTGTTGCAGACACTCTAACCCCGCGGCTGTCGGAGGGCCGCTAACTTTAAAATAGTAATTGTGGAGCTTACAATCTACCGCTTCTGCAGATATGATATTAAACATATGTTGTAATACCGCACAAATTTAATTTTCCCGGGAATTTTTATTTTTTGCCATCATTTATGCCATTTTGGGCACGAATTTTTGCCTTTTTGCCCGGTATTTATTTCCAAATGGGAAATTAGGGCAAATTGTTTTTGTTGCCTTCCGGCAGTCAGAAATACCGGGCAGGCAAAATTTCGAGGGTATTTAAAAATCGACGTACCCTACTAAAGCGTACATAAGTTGTTGAACATCTTCACGAAATTGACGATTTTTGAAATTTTAAACTGATTTTATCAGTCAGAACTTTACACAAAATGTTTTTGGCTGAGATCACCTAGGGATTGCCACTCCCGTGAAGAACAAAGTCATCCGGAATACGTCTGCGTTTAGAAAACTAGTTTTGCTTATTTACATTGATGGTTAGTCTATAATTTAGGGTATTGCTCATTTTAATACAGCAGTTTTGTTTATAAAATCGCACGCCCTATTCTGGTTGCTGCAATCGCAAAGTTTGTCTTGTCGATCATTGTAATAAATGCGTTAGACATTCATTCATATGTGTATACAGTCATTCTCCGTATAAGGGACGACTATAAATCAGTAAAATGTGTCGCTTGTAAAGGAATTTTTTTATATAGAGAGCTCTTTAGCAATGTAGCGATGTACGACATGCCGACTCAAGAACTTTCATAGTTGGAGAGTTTTCTTATATGGACTATATGGAGTTCCCTTATAGAGGAAATTCACGGTAGTCTCGATTTGTAAAATGTCATAGTATGCCTGAATATACTCTCTAATAATAAGTTACCAATAAGTTAATAGTGTAACTTAGTCACAGTCACATTATTAACATCGAGAATTTTACAATCCCCATTTTTACACTCGATATATGAGACTACAAATAATAAAATTATCTGCTTTGAAGTTATTATCTTATAGAGTAAGTACGTTTATGTACTATGCATGACTGCATGATAAGCTGGCCCAAGTAATCTTTTTATAGCTTTTTAAGACTCGTTTTGTAAAATGTTAAAATGTCACAGCGTGCCGGTTAGTCCTGAATTATACGGGTTTATAATAAGTTACCAATAAGTTTTAAGCGTAACTTCGTAACATTAATAACATCGAGAATTTTATAATATCCATATTTACACTCGATATAAGAGGTTATATACTACCATTATATATTATTAAAATTAAACTTCTTTTAAGGTATTATCTTGTAGAGTAATTATGTATATATGTACTAATGACTGCATGATATACGGACCCCGGGAATATTTTCTATGCAGAGTTTTCTTATATTGAAGTCGTTCGTAGAGAGAGCTTTATGTAATTTTTTAAAATTAAAAGCAGTCGATGCTTTAGTTTGCTGATGAACTACCAAAAGCAAATAAAGAACCGCACATAGATACTATGGTTCATATAAAGGATTTGGATTTAATATTTACTGAATGTGGGAAACCAAACTTTCTATATTGTTTTTAATATTTAACAAAGTACAACGTAATACCTATCAAATACAAGACTCAGATTTTGGAAAAAATATTTTGAAATGTTTAAAAAAATTATTCAAAATTTGAATCGGGACGTCCCGTCCCGATGTTCTGGGGACGGGACTCGGACAATTTGGGAACAAAAACGGGACACGAATTTTGTCCCGGAGATTTTCGGGCCGGAACAAAATCGGTTTCGGGACACAAACTTTGTCCCCATTAGAAGCCTTCTGTGATAATGTTTCTAATCGCCGCTGTAATTATTATTTCCCTATTGCTGCTATAATGAAATGGTTAGTTACCTCTCCGCGCCATAAATAAAAGTTACCTATCATCGCTGATGTAATTATTATAACATGCAAGAATTTTATGAAGTAAGGGTACCCCCTTACTAATTTTTTTTGACCTCCCACATTTGGAGGGTCATAAAAATGTAAGGGGATGAGTACCAACACCAGAGACGATACCGGTGATGTAAATATTTGGTGATACTTTATCATATAGATATAAGTAGGCCTGGGACCATTTCGCGTTTTTAGCCCTTAAAATTTCGCAAAATTGCAGTCAATTTTTCGCGGTATTTCGCGAAATTGGTCACGAAATTTCGCGGTATTTCGCTAAAATGATGTTGAAATTGGGCTGTATTACGCGTTTTTTTACAGAGTTTCTTAATTTTTTGTTTATTCTGGCTTTATTTTGCGGTTATATGATTTTCACCATTTTCAGCAGTTTCTAATGCCAAAAGTAGATACAAATAATTTTGTAATTTTTTTTTCAAGCTAAAATTGACGAATTGGTGCAATACATTTCCAAAAATGTTGTTTGTGTTCAAATTTTGCGGTATTCTGTAAAACGTTTGTATATTTCGCAGTATTTTGCGTTTTTTGCGATTTTCAAATTTAATTTTTGTGGTATTAAGACGTTCAGATGACCAATAAAACAATTTACCCAGCTGAAAATACTCTATTATGAATTTTTAATGTTATCGTGTTTTTCTCAAATTCCCAGCCTTAGTAAATTCATAATTATTTCTTTGGTCATTTAACCTGTGTTCATCATATTTGGCGAAGGTATCATATCCTGTAAATGTTGCCACTACCCACCTGGATAGTATCCAGTAGGTAATATAAATATTACATTGATAAGTTATATGTAGCTGTACTCTAACAGTAGCAATTGAGCGGCAACCTGTGTAGAGATTATTCAGTGGCTTCTTATATTCGTAAAAGTGTAAACAAGTAAGTAGTAAGTAAGTAGTAAATAAGTAGTAAGTAAGTAGTAAGTAGTAAATCAAATATTTAGCACCACATTTTAAAACAATTATGTAATTAACACAAAAAGTGCAGGCAAGATGCAACGAACAATGGTTTTGTTAACATTTGTTGAAATAATTCCGAAGTCGACGTTGCTGAGCGTGCGTGTACAACCACCGACCTTAGCTATTAGTTTAAAGGAGTGAATTGTGAAAATAAGCACAGCCAAAAACGAATGGGAATGTGTTCTTATCATTTATTAACGTCATATTTTTAGGTCTGAGGCAAGTGGAGCCAGGATACCGTAATATTGTTCATCGGCTCCCTTAGTTGCAAAATCAGCAGAGTCCGTCAATACTCCTTCCAGGAATACTTCGCATAAAATTATAAATCTCATCAGTGTACGAATATTATATTTAGCAACGGAACTAACGTATATTGTGGTGTAAGTTTGTTACTATAATAATAATAACGTGAGGTGTGGACTGGACCATCTGGATGCATCAATTAACCATTGTCAAAATCAAACATCAAAAAGTTTCAAAATATATTCTAGAAACTGAAGTTGCTAAAGTTAAAAAATAATCTTTCAAAAATTCTTTTCAATATCAAGTTGAACGTACGATTTATCTTATTTCCATTATATCTGAACAACTATTTGTATTATTTGATATAACAATAAACCAACATCAACAAGCTAGGCTTGACGGACACGTTCAACAAGAGAAAAGTCGTTGGGGTAATTGCTGAAGATATAAATTCCAATACATTGCTGCTCGAGCCATCCTCTATAAATTAATAAAACTGCCATAGATTGAATACAATAGCACAGGCACGTTTGAAATTGTGCACAGGACATGGAAATAGTAGGAATTGTTGTATGTGCAAGCATCAACAAACTGGCTCCATTTGTGCTATATTCAATTCTAAAAACAACAAAAATTCATAAAACTGTCATAGATTTTATACAATAGCACATGCACGCCAGGAATTTTGCACAGTACCTAAATCAAGTATGTTTAATTGTTTGGGCAAGTTATAACAAACTGTCTCCATTTGTGCTATCGGTTAGCCAACATTGAAATAATAAAATTTGATAAAACTGCTATGGATTTTATACAGTAGCACATGCACGTTTGAAATTTTGCACACGTCCTTAGAAAAGTATGAATAATGGTTTGTGCAAGTATCAACAAATTTGCTCCATCTGTGCTATACGCTATTTAATTTTAAAACCAACAATAATCAATAAAACTACTGTAGATTTTATATAATAGCACAGGCACGTTTAAAATTGTGCACAGAACATGGAAATAGTATGATTAATTGTTTGTGCAAGCATCAACAAATTGGCTCCATTTGTGCTATAGGCTATATTCTAAAAACGACAAAAATTGGTAAAACTGCCATAGATTGTGTACAATATCACAGGCACATTTGAAATTTTGCACAGGACATGGAAATGGTATGAATAATTGTTTGTGCAAGTATCAACAAACTGTCTATATTTGTGCTATCGGTTAGATTTAAAATTTTGGTCAGGACTTGGCAATGGCATGATTGATTGTAATCACAACCTATGATGCTGGTCAATTTTTATATTGTAAATTTAATAAAAAATCAAAAAATGTGCTGTTTTGTGTCAGCTTTAGCCGAAAACTTTGTTTACAAATCTTGCGTTTCCACCCCCCGCGACGTGGACGAAGAAGACAAACTACGAAAACGAAAGGCAAAAAAAGATTTTTTTTGGTTTTTACAATTTTATAGTTTTTTTTAAATTTTAATTAAAAAATTAACAAAAAACAAATTAAAATTTAAAAAAAGAAAATAAAAATAACAAATAAATAAAAACAGAAAAAGGAAAATACTACTAGGCCCAGCTCTTAAAAGGGCTCGAAAACCGAAAACGCTACACTAACGCCACGACCTCGCCCTCTCCACCGCATCTGCGTGTAGTCTTTGCAAAACTGCAGGAGAGCACTCTGCTCGACACAAGGGACATGTTAAAATACGGAAAGGTGCCTGGTCACGCCATGTCATTACGCAAGCGTAATGAAATATGTGTTGGCAGGGTAAAGTTAAACAAGGAAAACATCGAATTCTGTATACTACAGCTCTAGAAAAGGGAATTAAACAAACTGCACAGTCGCTTGTTTCGTTAACAGTCGCCGTCATGTAGTTTTGTAAAGATTTGGAGAGAGAAAATCGCACGTCCGACCAGTTCACGGAGGGCCCCCAACTAAACCCGCGGTCCATTTACCAAACCATTACACCTCGGTATACATGTGCATACCGGGGCAATAAGTACCACTTAAAACGATACAATGGCCCAAATAAACCATCTCAAACACCACAATTTTTACCACCATCAATTTTGACCTTGACCATGGCCTTAATAAAGTCAATATTTAGTCATTTTATCAACTATAAACTTAAACTCACAAACAAAATGTAGGAACCAAGTGTTCTTTAGGAAAACACTAGAATTAACGTTAGTAGCGTCCAAGATCTTGTGAGGTGAGGACGTGAGGTAATTAAGCTCCCGAAATGTTATCGGGAACCATAGTTTTATTATAGATTTGCTCTAGTCACGTCTATTTCTTGATTTGTGTTAATCAAGTTGTAGCTTTTGCATAGCTTTTACCTCAGCGTATAAATAATTCAACGTTGGCAGTACATGATATAGGTAGATTATCATATTTACAATATTATTATCTTTAGACTCTTAGAAGCAATATTTTAAAACTAATTCAGGCCAGTTATGTTAGCGCAGTTAGATATGTTGCTACTAAATATTTAGACAGCTAACCTATGCAACCCTTTGAGTCAAAGATTAAATATGTTCAGATTTCTCTTCATATATATCACATGTTTTATGCAGCTATTTGCATGTTTTAATTAAGCCATTTATTGTGTGACCATTCATTAGACAGCATCACAAAAAAGTAAATAGTAAATTTTGTTAGATAATCATTAGCTGTAGATATGACATCGAATGACGGTGTAACGAAAATAACAGCCAATTATACAAAACGTCCAACAAAGCTACAGGTAATTGAAAGATTGCAGTTCCTTCCAGTTCGTACGTAGTATTTTTTAAAAAATATTGGGTGTGCACTCCGATGTCTTTTAATTCCCAATTTTACACGTTTGTCTGTACACCTACCTACGCTTCCCTGGTTGGACGCATTTAACCCATAGCTGCAGGTATGCACACCGGTTTCCACCATGTCATACCAGGCCGCCGCAGGGGAGTTTTGCAAGGTTGGCACGGAAGGTACTCTCGTAATGTGTCGGAAAAACCACTTGGGAAAAAACAGCCCGCCTAATTTTAGCGATTTACTTGAAATTGTTTACTGTGACTGTGGGAATTGAACTCATGTCGCCGAAAGAGAAGTGCTATGCCTTGGCCGCTACACCAAGACATGAAATGTTATTGGACGATTTAACTTGTAAGCCACTTCAGCAATTTAACGGGCAGGTATCAATTACGAATTGAACTCCTGGATTTTCTTTTTCTATTTAAAGCTGTATCGTTTAAATAATTAAAAAATACCGATAAATTAACATCTTAAGGTCCTTGCTACTGAAATCTATCCAGGTGGATAGTGGCTTATTAGCATCTGGATAGTATCCTCTGGATACTAGGTAGGTGTAGCTGAATAGTTATTAGCAGCTGGATATTATCCATCTGGATACTGGATGTTCTTCTGGATAGTTTTTAGATACCCCCGATTTATTCCCAGCAAATAATTGTTACATATACGCCCCAAGTTTTAACGTAGCGTAAAATAACTGCAAATATTCGTTTTATGATTTATCCCCTCTTCATTATATGTATTTGGCGTGGCGTATTCGGGTTGGCGGGAATTTCGAAAAATCGGTTTTTCGAATTTTTCGCGGTGACGTCCCTTGGAGAATGCTTAAGTGTCTCTAAATACAAAATTTTAGCCCGGACTTCGTTCCTATTCTCAAGATATTCTACTTTGAAAATCGCAAAAATAACGATTTCTAAAATTTATTACGGGCTATGTATAACGCTTTGAGATCGGAAAACCGACTAGACCCATGCTATCTTAGGTCCTCTAACAGATTTTGATAAAATGTTGCCGTTTCCGTCGACGTCTGCCCGGTTGATGTACCTTCCTGGTGGACAGTCTTAAATATACATCATATTCAGAATATTTTCAAATACAGTATAAACATACTCATGTAAATACGTTTATATTTATACTTGCATCACATGTGTATTATATTTCGATTTGAAATTACTAGTAAAAATAATAATTTTCAACAACATGCTCTATACATTAATGTAAGTGCATGCCTGGCATCTTGCTTTAGATTTTAACATAATGAAATTTTAGCGGTTTTGGAAAAAAATAGGTATAAAAGCCGATGCCAAATCAGATTTCAATGCTAAATTACAAATTCGGATACTAAAATTAGAGAAATAAAAATTCTAATATCGATACAAATGCTTAAATTTTTCCGATTCGAATTCAGATTTTAAACCCTGGTGCTGCTCTATGCGCATGCCACTACAACAAGGATTTATCCCTGGATTGAAATGTGCCTTCGAACACGCTGATACATACCGTGGATTAAACCAGCATATGTGCTCATTTTTAGGCCTCCTCCGTAGAAAGGGGAACTATTGAATCGTTCGTTCGTGTCTTTTAGTCCGTAAACAGGATATCTCTCGAAGAAATTGTTGCAGAAAAATAAAATTTGGCAGACATGTAGACAAGGACCCAAGTATGAACCCTATTGAAATTCAGTGTCGTCAGGTCAACAAAAAAATGTTATACGAGTTTCAAATTTTGAAAATTTCTGCATTACAATTGGCTATAGGGTATAGGCGTGGCTCCATGGATACATTCAAAAATCTTATGCATGAGCGATAAGACTAGAAAAGCGAAAGGGAAGCTTTAAAGCTGTTAAGTTCGTGCATGTGCATATTTCTGGAAAGTCTGTATCCTGGAGACGCACTATTCTATATACGCTTCCGTGTTTAGTCCTGTATGTGCATGATGTTGTGTAGTGTCGTGTGCAGTACGTAAGCACCAATGCGTGTGCATATGTCCTTCCACTGTAGCGCCACCTGCTACAAAAACAAATAGTCAAACGCTTTACTGAATTGCAAATAGATGGCGCTTGCTTCTGGTGAAAACAACTATAGCTAAGCAGACAACATCCGTATATTAACTGAGGTTTGCGAATCTGATCGCAGATTGCGATTACGCATTTTCGTCTCCTATTCACGTAACCATTCAAATCTTATAATTAATCCGTATGTTTTAATTATTTGCATTTACGCATGCGCATATGAAATCACACGGCAAGTGATTCAATCGCGCACATATTTGAATGTGATTCTAAAATATAATTAAAATAAAATATTAACAATAAATTACATCGTAGCCGTTTAATTAAAATAAAATAAATCTTGACTGAAGCATTACGATGGATAAGGAATCCATTTTTAATTATCGTTTCTTTAAACTATCTTTAATCATTTTTTTTATTTTATTAACTGCTAAACTAAAGTAAATATTATCACCAACTCCCGGTGGTTGTCTGGATAAACTATTGAGGGAAAAGTAACATGTTTGGCTTCTATGAGCATGTTAAAAGCAAAGAAAAATTAACAAAGGCCGGAGTGAGGTGGGTTGGGCGATGGTAGAGAAATGAGAGGGTTAGAGAAGGTTTTCACTCATTTTACAATAATTATATTTAATCTTATCAATTTCCATATTTTCTTCGTGATTGTCTGGATGTCGTAGGTCTAGGTCTAGGTCTAGGTCATGGTGAGTTTCA